>JASVEL010007230.1:0-159829 GCA_032618575.1 Nicotiana noctiflora
AACTTGTCACGACCCAAACCCTGGTCGTGATGGCGCCCAACACAATGCTAGGCAAGCCCGACCATATTATCCTTTTAACCAGCCAATTATTAAATAAATTAAACTTAAACAGTAATTAGTCATAACAGGTGATAACCGAAACGTCAAAACATACAAAATACGGTCCCAAACATATCGTGGTGTCACGAGACTGAGCCTCTACAGAATAGCATCCTAATACAACCAAGTCTAGACAAATAGGAAATCAACAAGATGATAAGGAAGGAGAAAACAAGCTCTGCGGACGCTGGCAGCTACCTCGTAATCTCCGCCAAAGTAGATATAGATCAGCAGCTAAAATGTCTCAACTGCTCTCGGGCACCTGTGGATCTGCACCAAAAAGTGCAGGGGAGTGGGGTGAGTATATTTCAACTCAGTGAGTAACAATAATAAATAATAACTGAAAGTAAGAACTCCTGTGCTATCACTTAGCAGTTCTAAGGCAATCTTCACAAGTACGTCATCACTATAGTAGTACTTTAACCTCCGATCTACGTTTATCTCTACAAGATCTCCACACTGAACAAACCCTCGCTCGTACCCCTACGGTGTACGGCCGTCTCGACATATAAAGAAATGTATTTATGTCTATAATGTATAAGTATCTAAGTAAATAGTGGGATATGATTAAGTATAATGCTTGCGGCGTGCGGCCCGCTCCGTACATATCTCTGCTGCGGCGCGCGACCGCGCTCCGTTTGCGTCGACGGCGCTCGGCGCGGGGGTGTATACGGACTCCGGAGGGGCTCCACAGCCCCCAGCGCTATGGTGCTATGGCGTGCGGCCAGGTCCACGTATATTACTGCGGCGTGCAGTCCGATCCAACATATATACTGCTGCGGCGTGCAGCCCGATCCCATAATATACCAGCGCTCACTGGAATGTGTGCAGACTCAGACTCCGAAGGGGCTCCTACAGCCCAAGCGCAATAATACTGCGGCGTGCAGTCCGTCCCACATGTATATTACATGTATATCACATGTATATTACTGCGGCGTGCAGTCCGATCCAAAATAGGTATCTATATACATAATACCTCATAATGGTTCCTCGACCCTATCCCAGTCAGTATGCACTTGGCCTCTCAGGCCCAATATAATATATCACAATGGCTCCTTGACCCTGTCTCAGTTAATATAGACTTGGCCTTTCAGGCCCAATATAACATCTCGTAGTGGGTCCTTGACCCTGTCTCATCTCGATCGGTATAAACTTGGCCTTTCAGGCCCACTCAGCTAGAACAGGGAATTCCACCCTAGATAATCTCTCTCGATGTACACATCTAGTACGGGCTCATATTATGCTATACCGCTAGAGCTACGGCTGAGTGTATGTTTCCAATCACGATATAAGGGTCACCTAGCCCTATAGGTTCCCTAATACTCTACAGATCGGCACAAGGCCCCAAACATGGCTATTAGCCCAATTGTACAGTTATAGTCTCAGTAACAGTCATCCAACACAGTATTCTATTAGCCGGGAAGGACTAAGTCCGAACCCCCAATCATAATGTCACCACGCCCGTCATAGAACGCGTGTCTCATCTCAATATAGCACTGTGAAGTGCTAGTACGAGGTTTCAAACCCTCAGTACATTATTTACTACTACCACTCACCTCGAACCGGTAGAAGCTTCAATCCGCCTTGCGCTTGCCTCTTAAATCAATCTCCTCGGGTGCCAAATCTGCTCGAAATCATAGAGAATGCATCAATATACGCTAATTTCACGAAATTCATTCGAAATAACCCAATTTATATCAAAACCCACAAGTTGTCAAAACCCGACTTTTGGTACACTTGTCGAAAAATTACAAAAATTACATATTCGGAATCCTCGTCTCGATACGAGTCTAGGCATATAAAATTTACCAAAATCGGACTCCATTTGCCCACTCAAATCAGTGTTTTTCTTAAATTTAGGCCTAGGGCTCAAACCCACCTTAAATCTTCCATTTACGGGGATTTAACCAAGGATTTCATGTTAAAATGATGTAATTAAGCCACAAAACTTACCTCCAACGAATCCCCGATGAATTACCAGCAATTCCCGTGATTTCTTCTCTCTAGGGCTCAAAAATTGTGTTTTGGGTTAATGAACCCGAGAGCCCTCTGTTCTGTGATTTTAATTCGCTGCGAGACGATTTTACCCTACGCGTTCGCGATGGTCTCTACGCGAACGCGATGCCTTGCTCCGTTCCTTCATCGCGAACGCGACGAACAGTCACGCGTTCGCGAAGACCAATCTTCCTAGCCCGGATTTTTCCTCTACGCGTTCGCGTCCCAGACCACGCGAACGCGATGCTTCGTCTTTTCCTCTTACGCGTCCGCGTCCTTCACCCACGCGAACGCGATGCGTTCCAACCTTCTCCTTCGCGAACGCGGCATGTTCCCTCGCGAACGCGATGGCCAACTGGCCCCAGCCTACGCGAACGCGGCAGTGCCCTCGCGAACGCGATGACCATTTTCCCTCAGCCTACGCGAACGCGGGCCTAGCCCTCGCGAACGCGAAGGCTTAACTTCTGCAGATTCCAGCAGACCCTTTCCTTGTTTCAAAGTGCCGGATAATGGTCCGGATTCACCCCGAGGCCCCCAGGACCCCAACGAAAACCACCAACATACCCCAAAACACGATACGAATTTGTTCCAATCATAAAAACACCATCCTAAACATCAAAATCACCAATTACACACGGATTCAAGCCTAAATTTCTTAAAACTTTCGAATTACACATTTGATCAAAAACCCGACCAAACGATGTCCGAATGACCTGAAATTTTGCACGCTCATCCAAAATCACCTACCGAAGCTACTGCAACTGTCGGAATTCCATTCCAACTCCCGGATCAAAATCTCACCTACCGTTCGGATTTAGCCAAAATTCAACCTTAGCCAATTCAAGCCTATTTCTACACCGGGCCTCCAAATTCAATTCCGATCGCTCCACTAAGTCACAAATCACCTTCCGGAACTAACCGAATCATCAGAATCCGATTCCGAGCCCTCTAACCAAATAGTCAACTCAGGGTTGACTTTCCTTATTCAAGCTTCCTCCAAAAAGGCTATATGCCTCATTTCCAATTTAATTTCACTCCTAACTCCCCCGATAGACTCTAACACTTATATAAAAGCATGAATTATGTAATTACAACATAACGGGGTGGTAATTCCCGTGACGACGGGCCGGGTCGTCACATTCTCCCCCTTCTTAAGCAAACGCTCGTCCTCGAGCGGGTCGAAAAACATACCTGAAGTCTCAAATAGCTGAGGGCATCTGCTCCGCATTTCCTGCTCAACCTCCCAAGTAGCCTCCTCCACGGGTCGACCTCTCCGCTGAACCTTAACCGATGCAATCTCCTTGGACCTCAATTTTCTCACTGACGACCCAAAATAGCAATAGGCTCCACATCGTAGGACAGATCACCATCAAGCTGGATGGTACTGAAGTCTAATACATGAGACGGATCTCCGATGTACTTCCGGAGCATAGACACATGGAATACCGGATGAACGCTGGATAAGCTGGGTGGCAAGGCTAACTCGTATGCCACCTCTCCAACTCTGCGAGTATCTCAAAGGGCCAATATGCACGGGACTCGGCTTCCGCTTTCCTCCAGAACCTCGTCGCGCCGCCGCATGGGTGAAATCTTCGACAATACTCGTCACCGACCATGAACGACAACTCTCGAACTCTACGGTCCGCATAACTCTTCGGAGCGAGACTGCGTTGTGCGAAGCCTCTCCTGGATCAACTTTGCTCTATCCGGAGCATCCGGACTAACTCGGTCCCTATCAATCTAACCTCGCCGGGCTCAAACCATCCACGGGAGATCTACACCGTTCTGCCCTACAATGCCTCGTACGGGGCCATACGAATACTCGGCCGGTAGGCGTTGTTGTTGTAGGCAAACTCGGCAAGTGGTAAGAATTCATCCCACGAACCACCAAAATCAATCACACGTGCCCGCAACATATCCTCCAGGATCTGAATAGTACGCTCAGACTGCCCGTCTGTCTGGGGGTGAAATGCGGTGCTCAACTCAACCCGCGTACCCATTTCTCGCTGAAATGCTCTCCAAAACTGAGAAGTGAACTGAGTGCCTCTGTCAGATATGATAGACAACGGGACCCCATGCAACCTGACAATCTCCCGGATAAAGATCGCCGTCAACAGCTCCGATGAGTAAGTAGTACTAACTGGGATGAAATGTGCGGACTTAGTCAGCCGATCAACAATCACCCATACAGAATCAAACTTCCTCGTTGTCCGAGGTAGCCCGGTAACAAAATCCATGGTGATCCTCTCCCATTTCCACTCGGGAATAACCATACGCTGAAGAACACCGCCCGGTCTCTGATGCTCATATTTGACCTGCTGGCAATTGAGGCACTTAGCTACATGCCTAACAATATCCATCTTCATTCTCCTCCACCAGTAGTGCTGTCTCAAGTCTTGGTACATCTTTGCGGCACCTGGGTGAATAGAGTACCGCGAGCTGTGTGCCTCCTCAAGTATCAACTCCCGCAAACCATCAACATTGGGCACACATATACGGCCCTGCATCCTCAAAACACCATCACTGTCGATAGTCACATCTCTGACATCATTATGCTGCACTCTGTCCTTAAGGACAAGCAAATGTGGGTCATCATACTGTCGCTCTCTGATGCGATCATATAAGGAAGATCGAGAAACAATACAAGCCAACACTCGACTCGGCTCCAAAATATCTAATCTCACTAGCCGATTGGCTAGGGCCTGAACATCATAAGCAAATGGCCTCTCCCAGCTGGGATGAAAGCTAAGCTGCCCATGTTAACCGCCTTCCGACTCAAGGCATCGGCCACCACATTGGCCTTCCCCGGATGATACAAAATAGTGATATCATAGTCCTTAAGCAACTCCAACCACCTCCGCTGTCTCAAATTAAGGTCCTTCTGTCTGAATAAGTGTTGAAGGCTGCGATGATCCGTGAACACCTCACATGAGACACCATACAGGTAATGCCTCCAAATCTTCAAGGCATGAACTATGACAGCTAACTCCAGATCATGAACAGGGTAGTTCTTCTCATGAGGCTTCAACTGGCGGGAAGCATAAGCAATAACGCTACCCTCCTGCATCAATACACAACCTATCCCCACTCTCGAGGCATCACGATATACGGTATATGAACCTGAAGCTGATGGAAAGACTAACACTGGAGTTGTGGTCAAAGCTGTCTTGAGCTTCTGAAAGCTCTCCTCGCACTCATCCGACCACACGAATGGGGCACCCTTCTGCGTCAACTTGGTCAAAGAAGAGGCAATGGATGAAAATCCCTGAACAAACCGACGATAATACCCCGCCAAACAAAGGAAACTCCTGATCTCCGTAGCTGAGGACGGTCTAGGCCAACTCTGCACCACCTCTATCTTCTTCGGGTCAACCTGAATACCATCACGAGACACCACATGACCCAGAAAAGCTACTGACTTGAGCCAAAACTCGCACTTGGAGAACTTAGCTTACAATTTCTCCTCCCTCAACCTCTGCAACACAATGCTCAAATGCTGGGCGTGCTCCTCCTGGCTACGGGAGTAAACTAGAATATCATCAACGAACACGATCATGAATGAATCCAAATATGGCCTGAACACACTGTTCTTCAGATGCATGAACGTTGTTGGGGCGTTGGCCAGCCCAAAAGACATCACAAGGAACTCATAGTGCCCATATCTAGTCCTGAATGGAGTCTTCATAATATCTGAGTCCCTAATCTTCAGCTGATGATAGCCTGAATGAAGATCAATCTTCGAGAACACCCTCGCTCCCTGTAGCTAATCAAATAAATCATAAATGCGCGGTAGAGGATACTTGTTCTTCACTGTTACCTTGTTCAGCTGTCTATAATCAATGCACATCCACATAGAACCATCTTTCTTCTTAACAAATAACACTAGTGCACCCCACGGTGACGCCCTAAGGCGAATGAACCCCTTATCTAGGAGTTCTGGAGCTGCTCCTTCAATTCCTTCAACTCGGTGGTGCCGTACGATACGGAGGAATAGAAATAGGGTGAGTGCCGGCACCAAATCGATACCAAAATCAATATCCCTGTCCGGCGGCATGCCGGCAGGTCTGAGAAACACATCGGGAAAGTCTCGCACGATGGGAACAGAATCAATACTGGAGTCTGGGCCTCGACCTTCCGCACAAATGCTAAATAAGAGAGACATCCCTTCCCGACCATTCGTTGGGCCTTGAGGAAAGATATTACCCTGCTAGGTACATACTCGGTCGTGCCTCGCCACTCGATCCTCTGAATGCCCGGCATAGCCAAAGTGACTGTCTTAGCATGACAGTCCGGAATAGCATGACATGGAGATAGCCAGTCCATGCCCAATATAACATCAAAATCAATCATGCTTGAGAAGCAACAGGTCTACTCGGGTCTCCAGACCTCCAATAGTGACCAAACGGGACCGGTATACGTGGTCCACAACAATAGTATCCCCTACCGGGGTAGATACATGCACTGGCAGCTCAAGACTCCCTCGGGTCGTGCCCGAATGAGGAGCAAAATATGTAGACACATAAGAATAAGTAGAACCGGGATCAAACAATGCTGAGGCATCTCTGTGGCGGACTGAAATAATACTGTAATGACGTCATCGGAAGCGACGGCCTCGGATCGACCACGAAAAGCATAGCATCTAGCTGACGCTCTGATCGGCCTCCCGCCGAGGGCGACCCCAGGCTGTCGACCCTCGCCCCTAGGCGGCGGGGCGGGTGCTTGAAGTAGAAGGACCGGATGACGAGGGCTGCCCCCTGCGCTGATAAGATCCGGAAACAAGACGGGGACACTCACTGCGGTGATGCCCAAACTCTCCGCGCTCGTAGCGACTCCCGGTCTTTGAGTGCGAGGAGCGATAAGGACCTCTGGCGGCGGAATGGCCGGTGATGAACTAGGCCGAGATGAACACGAGCGGATGGGGCACAGTGAAGAACTACGGTGGCGTGGCACTGAGAGGTGGGCGGCTGCGGTGCGAACCACGATAATCCTGTCTAGGAGACCGTCTGCGACGATCTGAGCGCCGGCTGCGAAGACCTGGAAGAGCGACCTCGGCTCTGCGCGACTACGGCCTACGGTACGTGTGCCCGCTGGAACTAGGCTGCTCGCTCGAGGCCTGCTTGGCCTCCCTCTCATCTCGCTCTCTGCGACGATTTGTCTCTATGTCGCGTGCAATATCCACAACATCCTCAAATGTACGACTCAAAGCCCTCTCCCGAGTCATCAGAATACGAATGGGATAAATTGGCCATCCACAAAGCTTCCAATCCTCTCTCTGTCAGATGAACCAACCATGGTGCATACCTAGACAACTCTGTAAACTTGATCTCATACTCTGACACTGACATGTCCCCCTGACGGAGATCCTCAAACTGCGTGCGCATCTCCTCCCTCTGAGATCGAGGCACCCACTTCTCCAAGAACATGGTGGACAACTCTGGCCATGATAGTGGTGCTGCCCCTGCTGGCCTGCGGTGCTCATAAGCCTCCCACCAGGCGAAGGCTGGCCCCTAGAACTGAAAGGTAGTGAAAGATACCCCACTGGACTCCAATATCCCTGCCGTACGAATCATCCGACGACAGTTGTCCAGAAAACCTTGGGCGTCCTCGCCCGGAGCACGAGTGAACACTGGAGGAGATATCCTAGTGAACCTCTCGAGACGACGCTGCTCATCGTCCGTCATAGCCAGGACCCTGTCCTCCTGAATCTGAATTGTTGGCTGAACCGGAACCACAGGCTGAACTGGAGGAGCCTCTGGTGTCTGTAAGCCCTGCACTGCTGGCTCTGGAGTGCATGCGGCGGGGGTCTGATGACCACCCCCGGTCCTTGATGCAGCTACTGCAGTAGTAACTGAAACCGCCTGTGCTAGGCCAGTGTAGACTGGTAGTGTCTGAGCCAGAGTCTCCTGTAGACCCAGAATAACAATGGGCACCTTTGGTACCTGAACTGGTGCTGCTAGCACCTCTGCAACTGGGGGCTGTGGGTCAGCTGGTACTGCATCAGCTGCCCGACCTCCGCCACGACCACGGCCGCGTCCACGGCCTCTAGCAGGTGGTAGTGGTGGTCGTCCTCCCCGTCCGGAACCTCGAGTTCTCGCCATCTGCGAGAGAATAGAATGTCAAAGTTCAGTTCAAGTCAAAAGTAATCGCACGACAAGAATTCCGAGAATTGAAACTTTTCCTAAAAGGTTTGCAGCCACCCGAGGATAAGTACAGGCGTCCCCGTACCGATCCACGAGACTCTACCAACCAGCTCATGACTAGCGAGACTTGTTAACCTAGGCTCTGATACCAACTTGTCACGACCCAAACCCCGGTCGTGATGGCGCCCAACACAATGCTAGGCAAGCCCGACCATATTATCCTTTTAACCAGCCAATTATTAAATAAATTAAACTTAAACAGTAGTTAGTCATAACAAGTGATAACCGAAACGTCAAAACATACAAAATACGGTCCCAACATATCGTGGTGTCACGAGACTGAGCCTCTACAGAATAGCATCCTAATACAACCAAGTCTAGACAAATAGGAAATCAACAAGATGATAAAGAAGGAGAAAACAAGCTCTGCGGACGCTGGCAGCTACCTCGTAATCTCCGCCAAAGTAGATATGGATCAGCAGCTAAAATGTCTCAACTGCTCTCGGGCACCTGTGGATCTGCACAGAAAGTGCAGGGGAGTGGGGTGAGTATATTTCAACTCAGTGAGTAACAATAATAAATAATAACTGAAAGTAAGAACTCCTGTGCTATCACTTAGCAGTTCTAAGGCAATCTTCACAAGTACGTCATCACTATAGTAGTACTTTAACCTCCAATCTACGTTTATCTCTACAAGATCTCCACACCGAACAAACCCTCGCTCGTACCCCTACGGTGTACGGCCATCTCAACATATAAAGGCGCATACTTATGTCTATAATGTATAAGTATCTAAGTAAATAGTAGGATATGATTAAGTATAATGCTGCGGCGTGCAGCCCGCTCCAATACATATACTGCTGCGGCGCGCAGCCCGCTCCATTTAACGTCGACGGCGCTCACTGGGGGTGTATACAGACTTCGGAGGGGCTCCCTAGGCCCAAGCGCTATGGTGCTATGGCGTGCGGCCAGGTCCACCATATATCACTGCGGCGTGCAGTCCGATCCAATATATATATACATATATAATTATACTGCTGCGGCATATACCAGCGCTCACTGGAATGTGTGCAGACTCAGACTCCGAAGGGGCTCCTACAGCCCAAGCGCGATAATACTGCGGCGTGCAGTCCGTCCCATATGTATATTACATGTATATCACATGTATATTACTGCGGCGTGCAGTCCGATCCAAAATAGGTATCTATATACATAATACCTCATAATGGGTCCTCGACCATATCCCAGTCAGTATGTACTTGACCTCTCAGGCCCAATATAATATATCACAATGGGTCCTTGACCCTGTCTCAGTTAATATAGACTTGGCTTTTCAGGCCCAATATAACATCTCATCGGTATAAACTTGGCCTTTCAGGCCCACTCAGCTAGAACAGGGAATTCCACCCTAGATAATCTCTCTCAATGTACACATCTAGTACAGGCTCATATTATGCTATGCAGCTAGAGCCATGGCTGAGTGTATATTTCCAACACAATGTAAAGGTCACCTAGCTCTATAGGTTCCCTAATGCTCTACGGATCGGCACGAGGCCCCAAACATGGCTATTAGCCCAATGGTACAGTTATAACCTCATTAACAGTTGTACAACACAGTATTCTATTAGCCGGGAAGGACTAAGTCCGAACCCCTATCACAATGTCACCACGCCCGTCATAGAACGCGTGTCTCATCTCAATATAGCACTGTAAAGTGCTAGTACGGGGTTTCAAACCCTCAGTGCATTGTTTACTACTACCACTCACCTCGAACCGGTAGAAGCTTCAATCCGCCTTGCGCTTGCCTCGCAAATCAATCTCCTCGGATGCCAACTCTGCTCAAAATCATAGAAAATGCATCAATATACGCTAATTTCACGAAATTCATTCGAAATAACCCAATTTATATCAAAACCCACAAGTTGTCAAAACCCGACTTTTGGTACACTTGTCGAAAAATTACAAAAATTACATATTCGGAATCCTCATCTCGATACGAGTCTAGGCATATAAATTTTACCAAAATCGGACTCCATTTGCCCACTCAAATCAGTGTTTTTCTTAAATTTAGGCCTAGGGCTCAAACCCACCTTTAATCTTCCATTTACAGAAATTTAACCCATGATTTCATGTTAAAATGATGTAATTAAGCCACAAAACTTACCTCCAACGAATCCACGATGAATTACCAGCAATTCCCGTGAGTTTCTCTCTCTAGAACTCAAAAATGGCGTTTTGGGTTAATGAACCCGAGAGCCCTCTGTTCTGTGATTTTAATTCACTGCCAGACGATTTTACCCTACGCGTTCGCGATGGTCTCCACGCGAACGCGATGCCCTGCTCCGTTCCTTCATCGCGAACGCGCCGTAAAGTCACGCGTTCGCGAAGACCATCTTCCTAGCCCGGATTTTTCCTCTGCGCGTTCGCGTCCCATGCTATGCGACGCGATCGCCCGTCTTTTCCTGCGTACGGCGTCCGCGTCCGCTTCGCCGCGCGAGCGCGATGCGTTTCCAACCTTCTCCCTTCGCGACGACGCGGCCATGTTACCTCGCGAACGCGATGGCCAGCTGGCCCCGGCCTACGCGAACCGCGGCGGTGCCCTCGCGAACGCGATGACCATTTCCCTCGGCCTACGCGAACGCGAGCCTAGCCCTGCGAACGCGAAGGCAAGCGGTAGCCACGATGGTGCGCAATTTACAGCGGACCATTCCTCTTATTCCAAAGTGCCGGATGATGATCCGGATTCCCCGAGGCGCCCGGGACCCCGACGAAAACCACCAACATACCCCAAAACACGATACGAACTTGTTCCAATCATAAAAACACCATCACTAAACATCAAAATCACCAATTACACACGGATTCAAGCCTAAATTTCTTAAAACTTTCCGAATTACACATTTGATGAAAAACCCGACCAAACGACGTCGAATGACCTGAAATTTTGCAGGCACATCCAAAATCACCTAACGGAGCTACTGCAACTGTCGGAATTCCATTCCGACTCCCGGATCAAAATCTCACCTACGTTCGGATTTCGCCAAAATTCAACCTTAGCCAATTCAAGCCTATTTCTACACGGGCCTCCAAATTCAATTCCGATCGCTCCCCTAAGTCACAAATCACCTTCCGGAACTAACAGAATCATCAGAATCCGATTCCGAGCCCTCTAACCAAATAGTCAACTCCGGGTTGACTTTCCTTATTCAAGCTTCCTTCAAAAAGGCTATATGCCTCATTTCCAATTTAATTTCACTCCTAACTCCCCCGATAGACTCTAACACTTATATAAAAGCATGAATTATGTAATTACAACATAACGGGGTGGTAATTCCCGTGACGACGGGCCTTGAAGCTAATGTTTCTAAAAATCCAACTGGAGATGGAAATCAAAAAATTACAAGGCAATTAACTGATAATGAAGTTGCTACCCAGATTTCTAGGATTGAAAAAGCTTGGCATACGAATATATTGATGGAAAGTAGAATGGGGAAGATGGTAGAGGATGATAAGGGAGGTGATACGAGCAAAATAGAAGAAGATTGGAATGTGGTAGCACATAGAAAATCTCCAACAAAGAAAGGGACCTCACCAAAACATCATAACCAAGGTGTTCGACGAAATGACTTCAATGTTGGTTCTAGCTCTAATACGTTTGACGTTCTTGCTGCTGCTAGGGATACTGGAATAGATGCAACATGTTTAAATGATAATGTGATGACTAAACAACTAGTTCCAAAGCCCATCAATGAATATGAGGGGAAAAGCAGCGTTGATTTGGATAAAAAATTTGGGTGTTCGACGAAACAACTCAAAGAAAAATTTGAGGAATGAACTAATGGGCATCCAAGCCCACAGTTCTAATACACCTAAATTGCTATTTTCCAATCCTCATATAGAACATATCATCAAGATGCTCAGAATAAAATGATGATGAACTCTACGATGGTTAAACAACCTTTGGTCACATTGAATACCTCCATATTTGATGTACCTTCACAATCAGTGGAGTCCTTTGGGGAGTTTGAAGGTGAATCTGGGCAGCTTATCCTATCAATTGGGAATAACGATGAGGTTTTGCAAGTAAATGTGTAATGACCCGATCAGTCATTTTTAGATTTTACGCTCTAATCCCCTATTAACTACTTTCCCTAAATTATTTATGCCATTTTGATTTATTGGGATGTTCGGTTTTAAATTTTGGAGAGTTTTGGGATACTTAGTCCCTAAATTAGAGCTTAGGCCTTAGAAATTTGGCCATAGTCAGAATAGTGTGAAGACGGTCACATAATGGAAATCTGATGGTTTTGTTAGCTTTGTTAGGTAATTTCCGGCTTAGTGGAGTGATCAGATGGTGTTTTGGAGGTCTACAGCTAATTTAGGCTTGAAATGCCGAAATTTTAAAGTTTCCGATTAGATAGTGAGATTTTTATCCGAGAGTCAGAATAAAATTCTAAGAGTTGAAGTAGTTTCATTATGTCATTTGGGATGTGTGTGCAAAAGTGCATATCATTCGGACGAGTTTTGATAGACTATTTGATCAAAAACGTGTTTTAGAGTTTTTTTGAAATTTTTAGGCTTTAATCCGATGTAAATGGGTACGTTGGATGTTGTTTGAGCGTTCTGGAGGTGGGAAGAAGTTTGAATAATGTTTTAGGAGTGGTTGGCATGTCTGGTTAAGGTCCCGGGGGCCTCGGGTGTATTTCGGATGCTCAACGGGTCATTTTTGGAACTTAGGAAATTGCAGAAAAATGTTGCAGCAACAGTTTTGGTTTCCTTCTTTGTGTTCGCGAGTGGGCCCTCGTATTCGTGAAGAGGGGCTGGGGCTAGGGGAACGTCTGGCCTTCGCGTTGGCAAGATGGCCTCCGCATTCGCGATGCATTGGGCTATTGTGCTTCACGTTCGCGATGTGATTTTCGGCTTCGCAAAGAGTTATGAGGCGGAGCTGAAGGCTTGGCCTTCGTGTTCGCGATGGAGGTCCCACATTCACGAAGGGGTGTGGTCCTAAGCTGCACGTTCGCCAGAAGGGGAGTCGCATAGCGATGCACTGGGAAGCTTCGCGTTCGCGATCAAGGGCCGCGTTCACGAAGAAGAAAAAATGGTCAACATCAAATTGCACTTCGCGAACGCGATGTCTTGACCGTGTTCGTGATGAAAAAAATTTTTGGGCAGAATGTTAAGTTCTAAATATGAAACGTCATCCCATTTTCCATTTTGACGATTTGGAGCATGGAGAGAGGCAATTTTTGGGAGATTTTCAGAGAGAACAAGAAGGTAAGTGATCTTGACTTAATTTTTCATAGATTACTCGAATCTAATACTAGTTTTAGCATTTAATCCATGAATTTTGTTGGAAAAGTTTAGGAAACCCTCTCGGATAGAAACACAGATTCAAGGGTCTAAATGTTATGGGATTTGGATAATTTTGATATGGTTGGACTTGTGAGAGTGCAAGGTTTTTGGAAATATAAATTTTTCCCGATTCTGAGATGTGTGTCTGAGGGGAATTTTGGTCATTTTACATAATTTTACGTATTAGCTTAGAATTAATTATAGAATCAATTACTTGAAGTATTATTTACAATATGCAATTTAATTGAATAGATTTCGGAAATTTGGAGCCGGATACTCGTGGAAAAAACGTGATATCAGGTTGACTTGCACTTGTTCGAGGTAAGTGGCTTGTCTAACCATGTGGGGGGGACTCCCCCCTTAGGATTTATATTGTGGTAACTGAAATGCCCTGTACGTGAGATGAAGAGCTCGTACTTGTGCTAATTGTTGAAAATCTTATTTTCATTAAAATAACCTTAAATTCCTTTCTTGTTTGTACTACTTGGAATTTAAGTCTGCCGTTAAATCTAGGGAAGCATGTCTAATTGACTTAATTGAATTACTTGCTCAACATGCCTTATTTGGATTCTGTGCAGCAGGATAGGCTGGACTATTTGTTTGCCTTATTGTGAAATTGATATTTTTCTAAGTATTTCTCGGATCTTGTTGCGTATTTACATTGGGACTACGAGTTTGATTCTCGGGAGCTCCTCCCCTTGTTTGTTTACTTTGGGACTACGTATTAGATTTCCGAGAGATCCCCCTACACATTTGTATTTGGGACTACAGGTTAGATTCCTAGGAGATCCCCCTGCATAGTTATATAGAACTACGAAAATGCACCCGATAGATTTCCCAGTACCGGGTATTTATATTTGGGACAACGGGTTATATTTACGAAAATGTAGCTAGCTCCAGGTGGTAATTCAAGCCAAAATGAACACCCCACACTTACACCATTATTCGTCCTCGAGCAATAAAACTACACTTGTTTTATAGACATGACATTTTTAAATAACTCTCCTAACTCATCACACCATGAGTATTTAAAATAGACTAAACACAAAAGCGTAATATCTTCACCTCAAGATTTGACTCACAAGTGCCACGCATTATTCACAACTCACCTATTTACTCAAACGTAGAGATCACCGTCATTAACTTTCCTTCATGAATCAAGTGCACTCATAACACAAGAGAGTAGTTCCACACAATAAAATTTGAGAACACTTAGGAACTCGAGATAGAAATAATTCACTCACTCTAAGAAATAACATTCATATGCCACAAAGATGCACCATAAGCTTGCCCGTAGTGTACAACTCCACTAATCGAGCTCATTCAATCTTGGATCAATTAGGACTTTATTTGCTTGTAATGTAGGCTACGAGAAGGGTAGGATACATTTAGATATAAGAGTGACTACACCTCCCTAAGCACTTTAATACATACATTTTAACATTTAAACCCTATACTCATGTCAAACAAAAATTCCACCTTCACATCAATGTAGATTACCCCATTCTTCTTTAAGCACACTTACGTTAAGAGCTACCACTTATCAAGAAATCTTTTTCCACAACAATACAACTATTTTTTTTTAATTCAAGTGGCTCTTCCCTTTTTAAAACAATGCACCTTTCTCCTTATTCAATTAGTTCCACTCAAAAGCAAAACCAACCACCCCACACTTTAACTTTTACGAAGTTCATAACAATTCAAGTGCTCATGAGAGGTGAAAGGTTCAAATAGATGGTTAATTCAAACAAATGGGTAAGGCTTGTAATTAGGTTGCCAAAGAAAAAGGATTATAGGCTCAAAGAGGTTAACTACGATACATAACAATTAGGTGGGTAAAATATACATATCTGGCTCAACAAGAAAATGTCTATATAACTTCCAAGATTTGTCACGACCCCAGTTTGCCTTCCGTGAACATGTCGTGATGGCACCTAGTTCCTACTACTAGGTGAGCCGAAAATGTAGAATTTACCTAACTTGCGGAAAACAAACTAACTTGCGGAAAATAAACTAACTTACGAAAATAAACTAACTTGCGGAAGCAACAACTGAAATCTTACTATCATGAGAAAACTTGTGTATAAGTGCCACTTGGAATAGTACAACCCAAATCACAAAAAACAAAAGAAATACCCAAAACCCGGAAACTCACAGGAAACACAAGCTAATGGAAATGAAATATACTGCTCTAAATCTAGAAAGTCTATACAACTGAAAGAAGGAAAAATCATATGCTAAAGCTGGAATAAGATAGAGACTCCTAGTCTGTAGACATGACATATATACCTCAAAGTCTCTACTACATGTCTCCGCCGTGAGGATAGTGCGTTTGGTGGAGGTACCTGGATCTGCACATGAAAAACATGCGTAGGAAGGGCATGAGTACACCACAACGGTACTGAGTAAATGCCAAGCCCAACCTCGGTTGGGTAGTGACGAGAAAGGTCAGGTCCTTACTGAAATAAAATAAAATAATAAGGTTGCAACAGCATGAATAACAGAATAATAAGATACAGCTATTGAGTAAATAGAAATACACCAACAATAATTTACACGCAGGAAATAAGATAACACAAAGTAAACAACTCAATACCAACACCAATAATGAGGATCTCCCAGGATACTGTCCTGTAGTCCATTTTATCAATCTGTTCGAGGAGCTCCCGGGATACCATCCTGTAGTCCACCGTATTAATGTACAAAGGGATCTTTGTAATGACTCGGGGTCATTTTTGGAATTTACACCACGATACCCCATTAACTGAATTCCTTAAGTTCATTTCTGCTATTTTGGTTTGCCGGGATGTTCGGTTCTAGGATTCGGAGTATTTTGGGATACTTAGTCCCTAAATGAGAGATAAAAGAGTTGAAAAATGGTCCGTATTTGGAACAGTGTGAAGACAACCTTGAAATGGAAATCCGATGGTTTTGTTAGCTCCATTAGGCTATTATGGGATTGGGAGAGTGTTCTAAATGTAATTTGGAGGTCCGTAGCACATTTAGTCTTGAAATGCCGAAGTTTGAAATTTTTGAAGTTCCGGTCCGATAGTGAATTTTTTATCCGAGGGTCGGTTTGGGATTCCAAAAGTTGAAAGTTGTTGTAGATTTGCCATGTCATTTTGGATGTGCGTGCAAAATTTCAGGTCATTCGGACAAGTTTTGGATAGGTTTTTGATCAAAAATGTGTTTGGTTAAAATTCGAAGTACCAAACTTGAGCTGCTTATTTCCTTCTTGTGAGCTTCGAATTACTGTTCCTTCGGAGCTTGAACTGCCTTCTTCTGGCCACTGTTGGTTGAATTTGGATTTATGCTGGGGATTTTTGTTGTAACCTTCTGCTCTCCCGGCGGGTCGCTGGCTTCTTTAATTTAAAAGGTACACCTTTCCGTTCTTCAGGCGGTCACCTAACTTCAGCAATAACTTAAAAATAATGCCATTTCGTTCTTCAGGCGGACACCCGACTTTAACCATAACTTTAACTATAACTTAAAAAAGATAACGCCATTTTGATCTCCAGGCGGGCTCTTGACTTCAACAATAACTTAAAAAATAAAACGCCATTCCTCTCTTCAGGCGGGCTCCTGACTACATCTTAGAAATTAAACGACATTCTTCTCTTCAAGTGCCCTGACTTCAACCAACAACTTAGAAAATAAACGTCATTCCTCTCTTTAGGCGGGCTCCTCACTTCAACCAACATCTTAGAAAATAAAGGCCATTAATCTCTTCAGGCGGGCTCCTGACTTCAACCACAACTTAAAAATAAATGCCATTCTTCTTTTTAGGCGAGCTCCTGGCTTCAACCACAACTTAAAAAATAAACATCATTTCTCTCTTCGGGCGGGGCTCCTGACTTCAACAACATCTTTTAAAATATAAGAAGTCATTCCTCTCTTCAGGCGGGATCCTGACTTCAACAACAACTTTGGAAAATAAAATGACATTTAAAACTCCAACTTAAAAGATAACGCCTTTCTGTTCTACAGGCGGGCACCTGACCTCAACTATAATTTAAAACCTCAAATACAATTTAAATGATAATGCCTTTCCATTCTTCAGGCGGACACCTGACTTTAACTATAACTCGATAAATAAAACGTCATTCCGTTCTTCAGGCAGGCACCCAACCTCAACTATAATTTGAAAATATATCGACATTCCATTCTTCGGGCGGCCACGTGCACATAAATCGAGGCAATATGGAATGAGGTTTTCAAGGCCTCAGAAGCTCGAAATGATTAATAAAATAAGTTATGACCCTTTGGGTCGTCACATTCAGGCGGGCTCCTGACTTCAACAACAACTTCATATGCGTTCTATCACCGATGTCCCCCTTGCCTCCTGAACCATTTACTTATAACTTGCATTACCTTCTTTTAGAACTGCTTCGCTAAAAAAAATCGCGTCGTCTTCCCTCGAAACTACTTATCTTAAAACTAGTACTATCTTCCCCTTTCAAAACCACATCCTTCAAAACTTGTGTTTCATTCCTCAGAGAACTGCTGGGATTTATCTCTTCTTTTTTTTGCTACGGATAACACTGTTTGGGGGAATTATCTTTTCTTCTTCAAAAATTTTATTTTCTCTCAACACTGTTGGGGATAACAGTGTGGAGGATAACACTGCTGGGGATTTTTCATTCCTTCAAAATCGGCGCTTCATTCTTCTGAAAACTGATGGGGATGACACTGCTTTTGCTTTTTATGAACACAAGTTTCATCCTTTTGTTCTGTCCGCTGGGGATACAACTTCCTTCTTCCTAAAGTGGGTACCTGACTTTAGGAAAATTTTCAAAATGATAGATAACTTTTCTGCTCCTGTATGATAACTTCCTTGTATCATGCCTCTCTGCCATCAATGACATTTCTCATCCCTGTTTCACATTAAAGAAATGTTCGGTCAGTTTAAAATGTGGTGGTTGGTTGTAATGCTCCTGTTAGGTATGGTTATCCTCTCCTCTTTTTCCTGCTCTGCATCGTCCGTACATCTTGAAACAACTTCCGCTCTTCTTGATGCTTCCTTATTCATAAACTTCTCACCGTTGTTTCCCACTTTTATCCTGACAACTAATTCCCCTTGAAGATTTTGCAATGTTTTGATGATAGACCACTTTTTTCGTTCATATGTGTCCTGAAAGTACCTTTTTTGTTGGGGATATTCCTCTTCTTTTTGTGGCATAGCTCGGGTACTAGCATTTCCCTGACCATTGAGTCTCATGTGAATCTCAAATTATGCCCATCGCTCTCCGCGTCGTTCTTCCTTATTTTGTCCACTGGCCTTGGCCTTGAGGTCTATATCCTTCGATTTTTAGCTAGGGGTATCCTTCTTGACACTGGTCCATCCCTTTGTCAATCTCCTCTTGATGGGAATATCCTTCTTTCCACTAGCCTTGCGCTTGTTCCTTCCTGACTTATACCACTTGGATGTTCTAATCAAATCTCGTCTTGCATTATTGGAAGGCTTGTGGCAAATTTTGAAGTCATTTCTCACTTGTTTTGACCAAACAGACTATGTTGGGGAATTTTTCGACGAAAGGAGAAAGACAAAGGAACAGAATAAAAGAAAAAGGAAAAGGATGACTCTATAAAAAGAAAAACTATGAAATAAAAACCTATCAAACGCAGATACCAACTTTAATGGTCATGACGTGCTCGTGTGGCCTATCCTCCGTCATTAATCGCCTTTCACAATTTCTGCCTAGTGATTTTCATTTGATTCTCACCCTTATTCGACTTGTAGTGCCTGAAGGTTTTCACTATCAAACCTCTCTCATTTTGGCTATTCTCTCAACTTACAGTCACCTCAAGGTGCCCGTGAAGGTTTTCACCAACAAGACTCTTCTGTTTGTATTACTTTTCAAATGAGGATTAGGGTGTTACTGCTAAGACTCTCTCGTTTTATTTCTTTTCTACTGGGAATCAGAGTGTTATGTTCTGACAATGCTCTCTCATTTGTATGACTTGGAATCTTTTGAAGACTGATCAGAAGGTCTTTCTTTGGATCGTAATGTGGGATTTTGGATAGGCTATAAAGAAAGGGTATTAAAGGCTCAAAACAAATCAACTTGGGTTCTAAATTACAACCTTCGAAACTAGATTTATTTACCACAAACCCAACCTTTGCCCCAGTTTCTTTCTTGTGGAGTTTTTTCTTTTTTTTCTTTACCTCTTTCTTTCTCATTTGTTGCTTTTGTTGTTTTCTTTTCCTTTTTTTCTTTTTTCTTTTTCTTTATCTTCCATATTTGTGTTTCTAATCTTTGCTACTGATTTCGAAGGAGGGCTATGAAAGAAAACAAATACGGCTCAAAGGGTTAACGAAGGATAAAGTGTTTAGATAGCAGAACAAAATGCATCTGTCATCCCAATCTTCAAAAATATGCCAAGTACGAACAACATAATTAAACAAACACTCGTAACATTCTTTGATCGTGTTAGACTTGATAGTTATATCCACGTGTTTTCCTTCTTCATCTTGTTAAATACACAGCACTCTTAGGGCAACACTTTCACTTTCATTATCATGAACGACCCCCGTCAATTTGGCCAACTTGTATTTATAGTTTCTTTATGTTTTATCTAACCACGGTTCCACATGGTTCGGGCTTCAAATGATCTCAAATGGTTTTTATTTCCTTTAAGTGTCCCAATCATCTCCCAATGATTTTATGATTAACTTCTGAGGTTAGGCCTAAATTGTGCGCACATGTCATGTTAGTAGAATCGGCGTTTGAACAAAAGACACAACAAAAGGATAAAAGAACTAAACAAAGAAAATGACTGGGAATAATAAAAAACTAGAATTTGCATTAGACAAATGGTGAAATGGTTCATATAACGAAATAAGTAAAGCAGACCAGAGTACAACCCTGGAATAAACCTGAAATGAACCTGGACAACACTATAGAGGCCACTACGACCAAACAAGCTAGACAAAATGAAAGGACATGAGGGTTTGAGTCACACGACAATATCTGAATCACAACCTTAAAAATAACCGGGACAACAAAAATGACAATAAAAAAAACCACCAAAACTCTACTCTGGCTGACCAAAAATGGAGCGTCTTCCCAATTACCAAGCACGACATCTTAGTCATTGAGCTTCGCATCAACAATACACAGAACTTCAAAAGTCTTTATCACATCGTTCTTAATAAGTTGTTTTTGGGCCTCCAACGTTCTCAGAGAATTCCCACATTCCTTCTCAGAATAAATCATACCCACCATGTCTGTCTCATTATGCGCAGGTGATGGACTTTGGCGGGAGTCCACTACATCCGGATTTTGTACGACAATGTCGCATGCATCAATAAGCTCCTGAATTGCTTTCTTCAGCTTCAAACACCTTTCTATATCATGCCCCGGGACATTTGAGCAATATGCGCACCTTTGAGAGAAATTATACTTCTTTGATAGAGATTTTGGCATTTCTATCTGGATCGGCTTCAGCATGCCCCGTTGCTTCAACTTTTGGAACAAACTGACATATGACCCTCAAACAGGGATGAGAGCCTTTTCTCATTTCAGAAACCTCTCATTCCTAAATGCTCGCTTTGTCCTAAAACCTGACCCATGGGGTTTTTTGTATGCTCGTGGGGTTGGATAGGCTTTTTGTGAAGCTGGGTACTTGGCAAGTGAACCATGTATTTGGGAGTTCCTTGGAGAGAAGCAGCGTTTGGGAGGGGAGTAGCATTGGGAATATAATTGGACGATGAGTGATGGAGCTACTCGGGTGGCTGAGAAAGCTGTCATAAACGGGTAGATCTGGAGAGTACAGAGGATCATATGTTATTGTGTTAGGTCTTTGGGCAAGGACAGAGTTCAAGAAGCTGGGCGGTGGCAGGGGTGGTGCTTTTCTAGTCATCCATGCCCGGTACATGTCTGCCACATGAGTTTTAATATTTTCACTTCTTCTACCAACCTGTTGTTCTGTTCAACCAACTGTTTTCGAGCATCTCTACCAACCACTCAGTTCTGTTGTTCTCTGCCATTGTATTTTGACTTTGGTATTGTAGAGAAAAGTTACTTTAGAACCATAACCAACCACCTTTCTAGATTGAATACAACAAAATGAATCCATCACGTTAGCGTTAGGGCATTTGACAGACAGTTAAAGACACATTAAGGATGCAATGCACCTAGGAAGTTAACCCTTTCTATCATGCATTTGCTTAAGTTACGTGCGTCATTCCAGCTTTTTATAATTGCGCTCCCTTTGAACGCTTCCCAATCCTTTATTTTCTTTGTTTTCTCATTTTCTCTTAACTATTATTCCGTGTTTTTTCTTTTTTTTCTTAATGGTGGTCAAATCTTATGTGGATTGCCTATGTATCATGTCCCCACATGAATCAACCGTGCGTGGTTCTGGCCATGAGTGCAAAACTAAAGAAATATTTTTTTGGGAATTTTTCAATTTCCATTACTAAAACATTCCATTACAAACTAAATATTTTGCAAAGGAAAATACAAACTCGAAAAACCAAATACGAACTCAAAAACTAATGACACCATCCGATGCGAAAAGGTAACAGACAAACAGACAACAGACTCAAACAGAAAATACAGACTCGAACTATGAATATATTAAAGCTTCAAAAGTTGGTGCCCGCGGGGCATCGCTCGGCCTTGCCGCGGGCTTATGTGCAAGATATCTTTCAAGTTGCTCCAGTTCATACATTGTCCGCTTGATAAAAATCATTACTGCCAAAAAGAAGGTAGTGCAGGACATGTCTTCACATATTCGGTATCTCATAATGATGGAATGGGCAATGGTCTCAATCTTGTCCCTAGTTCGACCCTTTCTATAAGTAGGCGCCTTATCTGAAAGCTTTGGCTTCCGTAAGACCTTTCATATCTTTCTTGACTTCGTCTTGCCCCTTTTCGCCTAAATCATTCCACCAATGCCACAACTCAAAAGATTTTAGTCATGATAAAAAAAAAGGTTCATTTTGAATTGTGCTCATCCTACACATTTGTTAAAGTGATTAAACAAAAAGTAAAAAAACAATTTGACTATTTATCATTTTTTTATAAATTAACCGGAAAGATCCGATTTTCTGATCAAAACCTTTTAACACTTCGGGGACAAAGATTTTAAGGCCGTGTGAGTCAACCGATCAAAAATTTTAAAAAATTGACCAAGGGTGGCCGTTTATGCAAAGCGAGCCTTCCGGGAACATTCGGCTATATTTGACAACAGTGGCATCACCCTACTTATTTTTGACGACAATTAAAATTTGATATTTTGGCTATTTTTGCAAAAGAAGAGGTTGGACCTGATGAGAGTTGCCAACGTATCTCACACCACACCATATGAGAATCATACCAGCATAGTTCGGGCAAAGAAAATAAACTAAATTTGAAAACAAGACTCTTTTTTTTCGTTTTTCAAATAAATTGAACTAAAAATTGCTCTTTTTTAAAAAACAAATTAGGTTTTTTCTGAAAATAGGTGATTACTTCTCTATGCTGCTATTTTTCTCTTTTTCGCTTTTTCTCAATTTTCCCGTATTCCCGATATTCAGAAGCCGATCAGCATGCAAGTCTGAAGCAAATAAATGCATAAAACAAATAGGATGCAGTAGGATGGTCCTGTTCATTTTAGGTTTCTTGTCCTAGACCGACCCAATCCCTGTGTTGAGCCCCCTAAGTCAAATGCAACATGATACAAATAAGCGTTCCTACTAGGGATCCGATATGAAGTCAAGTTTTTCTAGGTTCAAAATCTGGGTATATGTTCTTAACCGTGTGCCCGAGTGGACAACTCGAATCGAGGAAGGAGCTACTTTCCAGGAACCAAAAGGCCAGCCAGCTTAGTAACGTTTCCGAACCTCTTTCTTAGTTCAAGGTATGACACTAACAGAATATAGAGTCTCAACCAATAAGCACATCCCCGGAGGTAAGAAGAGAAGGTTTCGGCATAGTTTATATATACAGTTCAAATAATACCAAAGCGGTAAAAAGCATCATTTGCACATTTAAGCCCAATCATATAGTAAAATCAGATAATAAATAAAGCCAAATACAACAATTATTCTAATCTTGAATTCTTGAATCCTGAACAAAGTTTTGGGGTTCAAAATCCCTAGCAGAGTCGCCAGAGTTGTCACAATTCCTTTTTACCTACTACACCCCGTGAAGGGTGTAATAAAGGGTGTTTTTTCAATTAAAGGGCAATCGAAATAGGATTCGTTTATTGAGATTTAGAGTCGTCACTTGGGATATTTATGGTGTCCCAAGTTACTGGTTTAATCTCAAATCGAGGAAAAGAATGACTATGTTTAACAGTCTGCGCACCAGAAATTCGAGTAAGAAATTCTGTTAACCCGGGAGAAGGTATTAGGCATTCCCGAGTTCCGTGTTCTAGCATGGTTGCTCAACTGTTATATTTGGCTAAATTACCTGGTTTTAATACATGTTAAACCTGTGTGCAAATTTTAACTTTTTCCGCTTTTATTATTATTATTATTATTATTATTATTTTTTAACGAGAATTGCAACGTCGTGGAAACACATCTTGAACCACGTCACATCAATGCACTCATGGTTATTGACACATTTTGACTCCATTAAAATTTGGATTTGGGTCACATAAATGCGCATCCGAGTTTAGAGAGATAAAATTATTAAAATATGCACCTAAAGAGACTAGCGCGTTATTACTTTGGGGGAAAGCCATGAAATTCGCTAAACGGCCCGTCCCGAAATTTAAGTATTTTTATATAAACATTTAATGAGGGCCCCAGAATTTGTGCGTTTTATTTGGCGAGGCTCGTCTCATTTATTATTTAAAAGGCAAACCTAAAAATGACTATGGTTTTCTATTTTTATCATTTTTAAAATAAAAAAAGAGTCCTTGTTAATTGCGAATTGAATTATATTATGTTAAACTATGGATTGAATTCTTTCTAAATTAAAGATATAACTACTTACATAATTTTCCAAGCACAAATTCCACATGACTTCATCTCAATTAACAGAAGTAAACAAACTCGTGCTACGGTGTGAGGTCACAAAGCTAGTCGAACTCTTAAACTACAACAATGTTTAGAACATGGCATTTTAGAATGTTAAAAGACTGATGTTTAACCATCCTAAAGTCATTCCTCCTATTATAAAGACCTTCGACAGAAAGTTTCCTTCTACTATACAACATTCAAGTAGGTAAGACAGTGATTGACACAAATTACACTTCCGCACATGCCGTTAGTTGAATGTGGCCAAAATACTAAAATACCTAAAGGCATTATATCCACATACAAACAAGTCTTAAATCATGTACTAGTTTTAAGCATATGAACTAAACTTACTAATGTTGATACTATTTAAATCTTGTCACTCCAAAGTCCACATGTTGCAAAGCCGTCCCTAGTTATTACTCATACAAATCCAGCACTTAACTACGTTAAACAATTACATTTAATCTATATTCAACTACAAGTATGTAACTATCCGGCAAGCATACTTCAGGATCTACAATCAGGCGATTTTATTCCATTCTTTCAAGCTCAGAACTACAGTAGAGATTCAAATATGTACATGGATGTTGAAACACAAGAAGACGAAGAAGAAAAAGATCAGCATCAGTAACACAACAAATCACAGCAACACCCCACAGCAGCAGCCAGATAATAGTAACACCAACAACTCAAATGAGCTTGGGATTGAACCAGAACTTTTAGAAAACCAATACCCAATCAGAACACTTAAAACAACACCCAACTTAGCTTTGACTTGATATTGTAAACCTTAACAAAACTCCCAGCAATCCTGTTATGGACTAATAGGAGTAAACTAGCTATTAAACTTGGGGTTGAACTACAAATGCCCAATGAAACAATAACGTTTTTTTTCAAACCTTTACTATACTCTCAAACTCTTTTTAGCTTCATTGAAGACTCTCAAAACTAACTGCCCTTAACCATTTTTTCCTTTGTGATCTTTGAAACTGATTTTTTCAGCACCCAAAAGAGATCCCCATTTCACAAGTATTGATTTTCAAAATTTGAGAAGAAGAGACCTTCTTTGAGGCTCTGAGAATCTCAAAATCCCCTAAGACTAATTTTCACAAATACCAAAAGAATACTCCCTCTATTCTGTCCAAAGTGACCCTCATTTATACCTAATATCGACCCCTTTACAGCCCTTGGGATACTTAAACATATTTTCTGCCAATGATATTCCCTACATCCCCACTACTATATGTCTAATTCCCTTTTAATTTAATTAAGTACGGGCATCATTTTTAATTAATTTCTCTTAAACTTGTCCATACCATTGTGCTTTGTTCCCCACTATTACTAAACAAATACAATTTTTACATGTACATTAGTACTTAGTGGACAGAGCACTCAAATCATTTCAAATTTCAAGCCCAAATTACCCCCTAAACTTACTGTGAACTACTGAAAATACCCCTGAAAACCTCTGTGATTTATTGAACTATTGTTCTACTACCTCAACTGATCCTTTTAACCTGTATTAAACCTTCAGCTATAACCAATTGAACTAAATATATACCTAAACACCAATTAACATGAACTAATTCCTAATTAATCACTGGATTGAATCTACAACAACTATAACCAATTTAACTTATCAGATTCAGTCAAAAGTTCAAGCTAGAACTCAAATCAGATTAAATGGCATCAAAATGAGAACAATGATCGGACTGGACTATTAAGGTCAAAATTGATTCACACACAAACATGGGAATAACTAACTATATTGGGAACAAATCACAATTAACCTTAGACCAAAATGAATGAGCACTATAAATACACTGACTAACTAAACTCAGGCAAAAATGATAGACAACTCAGCTGAAACAATTTGAACCAATAGTGACAGCAAACAATTACGGGAATAGGCACAATTTTATACAAAGAACTTATTTAACTGCCTAAATCGAGGTTTTTAAACAATACAAAGAAGAAAACAAAATCTAGAGTTAAAAACAAGACATTCAATTCTGAACGGAACGGAGAAAATGGGTAGAAGATGAACTCAATGAATGGAAAACTAACAAAAAAAGAGAAATAAAACGGAAACCTACCAGTTTTAACGAGGGCCGGGTTCGAACCTCTACCCTTTTGGATTAGGGGCCAAGATGGACCCTAGTCGAGTGTTCTTGAACGAGAACACTCAACTAGGGTCGATTTTGACCTCAAATCCGGAGACAACATTTCGCCCTTTGCATGAAAATTCTTGACTCGAAACTTTCCACGAACATTCGAGGGTAAACAAACACGGTCCATGAAAGAGGGAGTTGAGATAGTTACGGGGTGTGATTTTGGGGCAGATTGGGTAAGGTCGGGTTTTTTCCGATTCTTTGATTTAAGATTCGAGATAGACTGGGATAATTCTAGGGAATATATTGATGGATTATGGGCTAAGAGGTCAAGGAGGTTAAGGGGTGTTATTGTGGTCGAGGTTGGAGGTGCCGCCGCGCTAGGGTTCTTGGTTTGAAATTGATATTCGAGGTAGGGGGTTGGGATTCGAGGGTCGAGGGTAAGAGATTTGGAGTGGGAAGGTTGTGGGGGTTCAGTGGTGCAAAGATGGAGTGGTTTGGGAGTTGCCCGCAACCGTGAGGCGATTTCTGGCGGAGGCGTTACAGGGGGTTCTGGAGATGGTGAGAGACAAGGAGGGGGATGGATTTTGGTTTGGGGTAGGGGTTTGGGTTTGGTATATTAAAATGAATGGACTAATTCGAGTCGTTAGATCACGAAAATCCAACGGCTGTGATAAACTTGCAAGGTGAAACAGTGTCGTTTGTTAAAGTGAAAGGGGTCGGCTTGAACCGGGTAACGGGTAACGGGTCAAGGAGGAGGTTATGGACCATTGTATCAAATGAAATGGACGGTCCAGATCCACGATATTGAAACGACGTCGATTTGGATAAATCTAGGGGCGGACTGAACAGTTCGATTCACGAGATCGACGATCCAGATTCAATTGCCCATGACGACGTCGTTCTGGGTAGCAAATGGACCAGATTTGGCTTGTGTTTGGACCTGGGTGGGCGTTTGATTTGGCCCTGGTTTTTAGTCCAAATTGGCCAAGTTTTGGTTTTTATCTTTACTTTCACTTTATTTCTTTTTCTTTTTACTTCCTAATTTAAAAACCAAAAATCCTAAATTAAATTATAAAACAAAAATTATCCTAAAAATACTAATTAAACTCTTAATAATAATTATCACACATAATTAAGCACAACTAGAACTTAAATGCTAAAAAATGTGAAGTGCATTATTTTTTTGTGATTTTTCCATTTTGTAAAACGAACTTAATTACTCCTAATTGTAAAATTAAATCCTAAATGCAAATGCAACATATTTTTGTATTTTCGTTAATTTAAACAAGCAAACATGCACACACAAATGTAAACAATACAAGAAAAATAACACAAAATTCACAATAATTATAAACAAACAAAATTATTTTATTTTGAATTTTTTGGGAATGATTCTCATATAGGGCAAAAATCACATGCTCACAGGCTTTGATGCAACGACAAACTTAGGCTCTTCGGTCGAGGACGACGAGCTCAACTCGGGGCAATCGTCCAACTTATGAGATCAGTATTGGAATAAGGTCACGCCGAAATAAAGCTCCACAAGCTTGACCTGAGATTGGAGAAATAAATACACAGAATATTTGAAGACCAAAAAATTACCCTTAGTTCTAAAAGAAACGAGGGACATGCATACATAGGCAGCCCCGTTCAGCTTGTCCATGGATGGGACATTGTTTAGAAGAATGTTCGATGACCCGCTTGCAAAATATTTGGGACCGGGAGATACTGAGTACGTTTTGAGGGGTATCCACGATGGCACATGCGAAATCCACTTAGGCGCCAAATCATTGGTTCGAAAGGTAATCAGAGTCGCCTATTGTTGTATCGATATGGAAAAAGTTGTGAAGGAGTTCGTAGGAAAATGTGACAAATACCAAATACATGCTTCGATGATTCACCAACCCAGGGGATTGCTGCATTCGATCTTGTCACCATGTCCATTCATAAATAAACATTGTTGGACCTCTTCCATGGGCACCGGGTAAAGCTCAATTTATCTTATTTATGACTAACTATTTTTCTAAGTGCGTTAAAGTCCAGGTGTACGAAAAAGTCAGGGATCTTCTTCGGTCACCAAACACCAAAGGTAGCTAGCGATCCCCATGGGAGAGGAAACCCGGGAATCCCCCAGGATAGAAAAACTATTGTCCATCTTCGGTCAGGGTCCACATTCGGGGCCGGGAATCAGTCCATTAACTTTGGTCTCGAGAAAGACCTACTCGCTCCCGATGATAGTACATTCTTTGGCACCGACAAGTCTCCGAGCCCAGTAACATCTTCTGAGATAGTAGACTCTAACCCATATAAGAAGGTGTAGATATCTGTCATCCCTTGAGGCCCCTCGTAAGACCAACCTTCTAACATACTATCCTCATGGATCATGGCATCTGAAAACTGAGGAGACCCAATAATGTCGATCATCCCAAGTGCATCTTTTGGGGCACTCTCCTCTGCTCTGGAGGTATCAGCCACGGGTTCCCTCTCGACCCCTCTAGCTTGGGGTGAAGTGTCCTCACCCCATTTTGGTTCGTTTACCACATATACGCGGGCGCGAGGGAGTTTTTCCAATTAAAGGACAATCGAAACGGGATTTATTCAATTAATTCAGAGTCGCCACTTGGGAGATTTATGGTGTCCCGAGTCACCGGTTGAATCCCGAATCGAGGAAATTTATGACTCTATATTACAGTCTGCGAAACTAGAAACCTGGATAAGGAATTTCGTTAACCCGGGAGAAGGTGTTAGGCACTCCCGGATTCCGTGGTTTTAGCACGGTCGCTCAACTGCAATTTTTGTTTTTATTTGATTTCTTTATATATTTTAATTATGTGCTTTTATGTTCCGCTTTTTAATTTTAGAAGAATTGCGACGTCACGAAAACACATTTCGAGTCACACCGCAACCGATACGCCTGTGACTTTAATGCGTTTCAGTTTCGCCGAGAGTAAGATTTGGGTCACATAAATGCGCACCCGTATTTAGGAAAGTAATTTTATTAATGTCGTGCCTAAAGATTCTCCGTCTTTGTTAACTTTGGGAAAGACCGTGAAATTCACTAAACGGTCTTCCCGAGTCTAAGTTTTTACAATAATTTATTTGAGGGCCCCGCAATTGTGTTTGGCGAGGCTCGTCTCATTATTATTTATTAAGGTCAATCCTAACATGACTATGATTTTCTATTTAATTTGTCTCTAATAATAAACAAAGGTCCTAATTTATACACAAGTTATCAACTAGCCAAAGCGATTGACTGGCGTAGCCATTAGCTCAAACGTTAATTTTGCAACGGTGCAATTTTATAACAATATTCAAATGGATAATATGATAATCTGTTTTTGTTCCAAAAAATATCACTATGACAATACTGATTTTTACTAATAAAATACTGATAAAGGTGTTCAAATGGTAATTGACTTGAAATCTATTTTTTAATCTTACTCAAGAGTTTTTGATTCTAAAAATATGAAACGCTACAAATAATATTAAAATTCAGCATGAACAACTCTTTTGTACTGTTTTTCAATTTATTTACTAACACACTAACATACCTAAGGGGTTACAAATTTCAGAATCATTTTTCTTTTCTATTTCAGCTTTCTTCCTAACATTTAAACTACACAAGATAAAACTATATCATGTTAAGGTAAAATGAAGGAATTTCCAAATTTAATTACAATTGAAACTTAAAGCTGAATTATACGATAAATTCAATAATATACATTTGTAAACCCCCAAAAAAATACTATACGAAACTGTTTATTCAATTACACATGAACAATAAGGAATTAAACAGAACTACACTTTTTTTAAAAAAAAAAACTTCAATCACATATTGCTTTAGCCATTGGCCATGGGAGATCAAGCTCATACCTGGAAACAAAATTTCAATAGAAATTAAGAGGTCAGCTACAACAATCAGTGGCAATAGGATGCAAAAATCAGCAGTAAACAGTCCAGTGGCAATTGAAATCAGCAGTCAAACCCAGGAGATAGTTTTTTAGAATTTCAAGTTGTTGCAAAACCAAATCTCACATTTAAACTACTGTAATTACAGTAGTTCACTGATTGGTGATGGATTCCCTTATTGTTTTTGGATTTTTTGAAGATAATTTGAAGATAAAAGAGCAGAAAAATGAATCTGAAATATTGATTTCAGATCTGAAAATTGCAGATATTTTTGGGATTTTTCTAGGGTTCATATGGCTAAAAATGCTCAAGAAAACTCTAAAATCAGATTGAACCCCTTAAACTTTCTGTTCTCCCCCTTAAATCTTATGTCTCTTTTTTTTCTTCTCGGCTCTCTCCTCTGTCCCTCTATCTATGAAAGTCCCCCTACTTATGCCAATTAAGATCCCCTCTGTTTTACAGCTCATAAGAGCATTAAGACCCATTTAATTAAGCCATTTTCCCATCAACTCCACTACCCTATGTTTTGTTCCCCATTAACACTTATCTTTTCCTTAATTAATTCAAAAGTTATGGGCAACATATTTTAATCAACTCCTTTAAAGTCTTTCCACACCACTATATCTTGTTCCCTTTTAAACAAAATTATTAGTTTAATGTCACATTAGTGCTTATTGACAGAGCATTCAATTAAACTAATTCTTCAAACTTTCAATTCCACAGATACCCATGATGCTTTGTGATTATTACCCATCAGCTATAACTAATTCCCTAACAAATTAGTAATTAACCAATAGAAACTAACTCCTAAACACTATCACACCAAAACTGAATTTAAACCAATATCAGATTCATATCAGACCCTAAACAGGACACATTATAATTCAATTTTGAAATTCGAATCAAATTAGATAACAACCAAACAGAGATGAAAGTTCAGTTTACGAGACAAAACAACATGATTCTGTCCTAACCAAGTGTATGCATTTTGTAATATACTCGAACAACTGAATTCATGTGTAAAAATGGTAGACAATGGGGAGGTAAGAACCGAAGACAATTTGAAACAAAATTAACAACACGCAACTACTGAAGTAATCCCATCTAATCTCCTTAAAACAAACTCGAAAGGAACAAAACATACTCGTCAAAGTTGAACTCGAGACTCGAATTATTTGAATTCTTCAAAACTGTATATTCCCATGACTATCCAAACCAAACATCCTAATTAATTTTCATTAACAACCAGAAACAGATGACTAACAATAATATGGAGGTACTAAACACAATGATAATCTGAATCTTCAACCACCTTAAACTCACATGAAGATTTCAACAGAAGAAGCTCGATGCATTCAATCGACACAGAATATAAACTTGACTCGAGAGGAAATTAAACAAAACAACTATTCTAAAGTTCAAATTATCCAAACAAGTTCAAATAAAGAAGAGTGATACGGAAATGAACCTGCTGAGCCAAATAATGCACTAATCTTGATTCCGAAGATCCGACGAGAAACAACAGCAACAAACAAAGCCTCAAATGGAACCTCGAATTGGCATCGGCAACTCAAAAATCCAGACGTGACCTCAACTGAACTCCATGTTTCAGATCAGAATCGGAACTCAGAAATGATTCCAAATATGTTTGTGTGTTATCCAGCGGCTGGAAATTATTTAGTAGGAGAACGGTTGTGCGCGAAGGAAACAAGGGTCGTTGGTTTGAGTCGATGGCTGGGAGATTGGAGGGGCTGGTGGCATGATGGTCGTTTTGACCATGGCTGGTCGCAGCAACCAGCGATGACAACAACTGACAGAAAGAGGAGGGACGCCGTCGAAGGGATGAACGGCCAAGACCTTGACGGCGGCGACGGTTTTCGCGGTGGACGTCATGAGGGTGGCTTCGTGAGGGTGTTGGCCGGCGAGAATGGCAGTGGTTTGGACGGTGGGAAGGGTGGTTGTTGGCCGCAAGGGTTGTCGGCGGCTAGGTTAAGAGGTGAGACGAAAGGAGGCATTTGGAAGAGGTCTTTTAGGGTTAGGAATAATGAAATTAAATGAAAGGAGGGGGGTTGGTTATTTACGGACCGGGTCGGGTCAATGTGGATTTGGGCGGGTAAGGGGTGTGGTTTTGGGTTGGGTTTGGGGTAAAATTATTTTGGTCTTGGTCTCTTTTCTTTTAATTCAAATAGCTCATAAGACCAAGACTTCTCTTTTCATTTATTTCAAAAACAAAATTAAAACCAAAACCCCTAAATTAAATTACAAAACCAAATTAACTTAAAAAATGCTAATTAACTTCAAATACCAATTATCACACCAATTTAAAATAAAATCACACAATTGGGACATTAAATGCTAAAAATAGAACAAATGCATATTTTTGTGATTTTTCATTTTCATAAAACAAACTTAATTGCAAACTTGAATTTCATATACAAATCCAGTATATTTTTTGTATTTTTTTATTTGTTTAAACACGGACACACAAACGCAAACAATAAGAGAAAATTAACATAAAATCCACAAAAATTGCAAACAACACAGAAGTATTTTATTTTGAAATTTTTTAGGAGTAATTCGTGTGAGGCAAAAATCACGTGCTCACAACCCCATTTTGGTTCGGGAGCTTCAACTAAATCTCTCTCATCGACCTCCTCATGTCGAGACGGTCCAATTTTAGCGCCCACCGGCTTGGAAGCCTCTTGTATCATGACACCTACCCGCATGCGGGCCACCAATTTGGATTTATCTTCTTCTTCTTCGGACTCATTCTTTAGCCGGTGGACTCAGTCCAAGGGTTGAGCACCATAGCTTCCCTTGGGCTTGTGTGACCTCCTCTTTGGTTTTTTCTTTTCCGAGTTTGGGGAATTCAGGACCCTTTTTCTCTTCTTTTCATCACCCTACCTTGGAGCAAGGGACTCGGGGGGCACCTCCTCATCACCTGATCGAGGCCTCATAAAAACATCTTTGGGGAGACCTACAAAAGAAAATAGAGCCTATAAGAATTCGACTTTGACAATACAAGGAGAAAATCAAACATTATTGAATTAGAAGAGAAAAATTATCATGATTACGGGCCTCCCATCGACCCTTCAACAATTCACACCATGTGCGCTCGGAATATGGTCTCGGTGACACGAGGCCCTCGACCTATTGCTTGAGTTGAGGAAATGTAGTCGGCATCAGATCCACGACTGCACCACAAAGACACTGATAAGAAGGGAGGAAAAGGGAGCAACAAAAAATAAAATCTTTAAGGCAAAGTTATACTTACGTTTCATGTTCCATTTATCGGGAAATGACATGTCCTTGGCAGGGATCAAGTCTGAGGTCCTCACTCGAACAAATCGACCCATCCAGCCTCAGTCCCGATCCTCAACTATACTTGAGAACAAGGCCTTGGTGGCTTGGCGAGCATGTCTTATTAATCCCCTCGATAGAGTCGGGGAATGTACACACATATAAGATGATCGAGTGTGAAGGAGCATCCCTCGATTTTTCTTACAAAGAAACAAAGAGGAGTACCTATCCTCTAGAAGGAAGGGTGAATTTGACCAAGGATCAGCTCGTACCTCTTGCAGAAGGCGATATTGAACGGTTCTAAGAGACCCAACATGAAAGGGTAATTGCAAACACTCAAAAAACCCTCCACACGGGTAATGATTCCTTCCTCAGACGAAGGCACCACCACGAGCTTATCGGCCCAATTGCAATCCTCTTTGACCATGTGGAAGAGATTATCAGTAATAGAATATATATAACCTGAGACCGGCTTACATCGACTCGGTATCGAGGAAGTTTTCTCGATCTTGAAATCAACACCGGTCGTACACCCTCCGGGAACAAACTCTTCAAGAAGTGGTTCCACCGCATTCCCGTCGCCGGTGGGTCGTGATGAAACACCGTTCCATAGGCCTCCTTTTGTGGAACAATCTTAGAAGTTTTCACCATTTAGAACAGCGTTGAAGAAAATGAAAGTAACGCTTGGTGGTTTGCAAAAGTCCAAGAAATTTGGGTACTAAAGTTGGAGAGTGAAGAGATCTTTTGAAGAACAAGAATATATTCTGCTAATGAAGGTTCAAAACCCGTAGTGGCTGACCAACAACTGACAAGCATTTAATGCCTTGGTAACTGGACCTACGAGACGTTTCAGTAACCGATTGTTGCTTACATCATGATCTATCGAAACGGGGTGTGAAAGTTCATATCGTTTTTCGTCATCTTCTCTCCGAAAATGAGGGGACTATCTGTATACGGTCAAAACTGGGTTCGTTTATTGTGTGGCCAATGGAGATTGAAACGTGACTGGTTAAATCTTGATCTTGGGTTATATCGAAATGAGGTACGAAGTTACATCATCGAGCTCGTGATCCCGGGACCGAACAAGATCGAGATCAAACAAGATCAAGGGAAATTTGCCGAGCCAAATAACAGAGGGCCGAAATATCCGCAATCAATTGAAGATTGACGCGAATCTCATCACGTATCAGGGAGAGGCCGGTTAATTAGCAAATCATGAGATTTTTTAACCTTGTATAGAGTTGCATCAAGAGTAGGATACCCCTACTATATAATGAGGTGGGATCTTATCATTTGTAACACACATTGAAATATGCAATACAAAGCAATATATTGTTATTTCTAGCTCTTATCATTTTGTTATACGCAATATTATCTTCTTATATCAGTGACATTCTTGGTTTGATGCTAATCGAACTCGAAGGCCAAGGTTATTCAATTTGTGTAATTTGCTTTTATTCTCTTATCGTCAGTTTTAGTATTAATCTATTTTCTTAATTTGTACCAAATTATATCACGTCTCTTTAAAATTCAATTATTATCTATTTTTAGGGTAAACAAGTTATATTGCAATTTTATCCCAACCAATATAAAATATGTTTATCTCAAATTTAATTTCGAAATCTATATATTAATAAAAGCAAAGGAAAAAGCCCTCTTATTAAGCCATGTGGCAGCTTTAGAAAAAGCTATGTGGCATAGTTAGTTATTAAATTAGTTATTTAGTTAATAATTAATTATTGGTTATTCTTTTTAAATTTAAATATATCTAAAACACAAAAATAAAAAGCACCATATATATATATATATATATATATATATATATAAATAAAAAACTACCATATATATATATATTGTTTACTTTAATTACATTAATAAATATAGATATCTTATAATTAATTAACTATAATAAAAAACTATATAAAAATAAAAATATAAAAATATATCTATATCTATATCCATCTATATCTATATCTAGAGGAAAAATCCCTCTCATTAAGCCAAGTGGCAGCCTAAAAAAAAGCCATTTAGCATAATTAGTTTTTTAGTTAATAGTAAGTTATTTTTTTGAATTTAAATATCTATAAAAAATGAAAATAAGAAAAAAAATTACCATTTCAAATTGGGAAGTAGTTATTCCTAATATATATATATATATATATATAATTTTATATATATACATATATATATATATATATATTTATTATTATATTATATCATATTATATTATTATAGAGAATAAGAATAGCAAAAAAGTCCAAGAATGCCACGTTTCACCAAAATTTAACAAGTGTCAAATTTTAGGAACAAACCTCCAAAAATTTGGATATTCAAAAATAATTTAAAATAAATAAAATAAATAAAAAATCTTTAATCTTGACAATTTTTTAAATGCTTTGTTAAACCTAAAAATTCGAAAAACATAACTACTCCAAGTCTAAATTATTAACTGCCGACATAATCAGACAAATGGAAAGAGTACTCTAGAATTAGCGTCACTTTACAAATTGAACCTTCCCTTTTCTCTTGAAAATTAAAAATTTAGAGTGTTTATTAGATGCCTTGGTTTTAAAAATAGTATACCAAGATAAATAGTTGTTTCTTTTCATTAAAATAGAGAGAATTTGTTTTACTAATTTGATATTATTGAGAAAAAGTTATTTGGCACTTTTACAATAAAATATAAGTTATTTTTTAATTAATTTAAATTATATATCTATATTCATATTTATATAAAGATTCACTCATCAAGAATATAAGAAAATATCATACAAAAGAAAGCAGCAGACATAGATATTATACAAAGTAACATGCTAATATTTTTTTATTAACAATGTAATAATACTAAATATTGGATAATATAATAAGAAAAATACAGAACAAAAAAGTTATTCGATGACTATATTAGTTCCTTTAATTTAATAGAGATTTATAAATTAAAATTCAGATTATATTATTGAAAATAACAAAATTTAAAATATAAAATAAAATAATATTTTACGAGTAATAAAATATATCTTTTATTATATTACAAAAAGAAAGTAGTAAAAAAATATTATACAAAGTTATATGCTAATAAAATTTCTATTAATAATATAATAATATAAATATTATATATAATAAAGAAAAATATAGAACAAAAAAGTATATATATTAGTCCCTTTAATTTAATAGATATTTTAGTCATTAAAATGCAAATAATATTGCAGAGAACAAAAGAATAAAATTTAAATAAAAATATATTTTTAGATTAATAAAATATATATCTTCTATTATATTACAAAAAGATAGTAGCAGATAAAAATATTAAACAACGTAATATGCTAATAAAAATATCTATTAATAATATAATAATACTAAATATTGGTAATATAATATTCTCACAAGATATGGGTAAAGTCAGCGTACACACTATCATCTCCGAATCCCACGGTATGGGATAATACTTGGTATATTGTTATTGTTGCTTTATATAAGTATATTTAATTTAATAGAGATTTTATTATTGGGAATATCGTATTGACAAATATAATGACAATTAAAATTTATAAAATAATACGATCTAATATGTTCAAATAACCCCGATTATAATTTAAATTAATTCATATTTTTTAATATCGACGACATGACTACTAGTAATAAAGTAAGAAACAACAACAACAATAACTACCCAGTATGGTCCCACATGGTGGAGTTTGGGGAGGGTAATATGTACGGAGGCCTTACCCCTACCCGATAGAGCAGGGAGGCTGTTTTCAATCGACCCCCGGCGCAAAGACAAGAAGAGAAAAAACAAAACAAAAACAAAAAGGACATGCATTAGTGATGTTAGCATAAATCACATAAATATATGAGTAAACAAAAACCATAAATAACCTGGCATATAGAAGGACAAGATACACAGGAACAAAATATAGGGCATTAGTAAAATCATACAATAAGAAAACGGCACGCCATGCAATATATCAAGCCTATATGGGTGTACCCACCACACCCCGGCCCTACCCTGTAGAAAGAGAGCGTGTAATACTAGAAGTCCCTATCCTACAACCCTGATATTAGACCTCCAGGCGTTCCTATCTGTAACGACCATGTCCTCAAAAATTTCTATCATAGCGCGTACTACCGTCGACCGCTCGTAACTCCTCACGTGGACATCGGCACTTATCCTCCGCAAAGAACCACCTAAACTTTCTTACATTTATAAAGTAAGAAGAAATAGTTAAATCGGGAAAGCTTTGAACTGAACTAAGTTGGGCCCCAACCCCGTTCGGACTTACAGAAACGATGTCGCTAATCGCGAATTATCCAAAATCCCGGTTCTTCGTCAAGAGTTTGAGCTAAACCCTCATTCACTAAACACCGAAATATTCTGGTAAGGATGGTAACAGCGATGGACTGCAGGAACTGGGACGAAGACGTATACAGAGACTCCATTTTACTGGAGAGAGAATCCCAATGCCGAACTGTTTTCCGTACTGCATTCGCCCCGAACCCGAATCCAAACCATAATTCTTATCCGGACCTCATCGTCGCCGGTATTAGCGACGGCACTATCGCCTCTTACTCCATCTCCTCTTGCCTCGTAAGCTCAATATCTCACTCTAACTGGAAGAAGCAAAATTTATTGACTAAAGTATTAAGTTCTTTTTTTTTTTTTTGCTTCTTCATCTTGGTAGGATTTGAGCTCCGCGGGCAAGTAAGTTCCTGTTTTCTCAATGTTTTCGAAGTGTGAAGGTAAGTTTTGGTTTGAATTGATAATTATTTGGTGAATTTGGTTTAGTTCGTTGGTGCCAGTGGCTGAATCTAGTTGGCTGGTACAAGGACATGATGGGCCTGCGTATGATGTTAAATTTTATGGCAACGATGAGGATTCACTATTATTGAGGTACTTGTTCTTATAAAATTTTGGTTCCTACGTATTCCTTAAAATTGTAGGTGAGTTAGCACAAATGTAAGATAGTTCAAGTTTTTGTTTAGAGTGAAAACTGAAAACTATGGGCTTATATTCTTCAAGCAATTGAAATGTAGGTAGATATATATTAAATTAACTAAGCTGTCAAACAACTAGGTTAACTGTTTTTTTTTTGTAGTTAGTATAAGTAAACAAGGGAGGCAATTATCTTGTGTACTTATCACCAAAAAAAAAAAAAGAACCAGATATCTTGTATAAATTTCTTCAATCAGTGTGATTTTGGTTCTACCATAGATGCCGATTCTTTGTTAATGTAGGTGATTTCATGCAGTTGTGGTGATGATGGTCGGATTCGTGGATGGAAATGGAAAGAATTATTGGGATCTAAGGAGCCGATGCAAGGTACAACTTTTTTAGTGTGCAGTTAGATCCTTGGCTAGTTTGGGCTTGTGTTGACTAGTCGTAGGTATTGTAGTTGACTGACGGATCCTCTAACATCCTACTTTAAACATTTGAAAACCTCTACTTGGCATTGCTTCCATTTCCAATATACACGACTCTTTTTATTTGGATACGCAAGAAGCATCTTATTCTTAAATTTGAATATGGGCAATGCAGAAAGTCATTCAGCTTAATAATCTGTTTGCTGCACAAACTTGTCACAACTCACAATGTCTTTGCATTATGAGAGGAAGTCCAAGACGGAAAGAAACTTTTTTTTCTTGGGGGGGGGGAGGATCATATGTAATTGTGTCTTTCATTGCCTTAATAAATTAGAAGTTGAAAGTGTTGATCGCAGCAAATTACAATTTTCTATGCCCCCCCCCCCCCCCCCCTTAGGAGTTTCTTACATCTTTCATGCCGTCAAATTTCAGGCTGTTAATTCTGAGTCCGAAGCATTTCCAGCTTTTCAGCTCTATAGTTTTGCATGTATTTCATCTAGGAGTATATGTGGGCCCCTGCATATCATGGTCATGAAATGGACATTGGGGCAAGCACAATATTGATTCAGATACAAAAGGCACAATTTTGCTCTGTAGTTAAGCATGTGTTTCATCTAGGAGTTGTATGTGGCCCCCTGCATATCATGGTCATGGACAGACATGGGGCACATTATCGATTCAAATACTAAAGGAAATTCTTTGAAAATATGAGGGTGTGACAGCTGTATTGACTATAACTTAATATAGTGTTCCACTATTTTCATAAGGATTTACAAAAACAAAAAAATGAACTTGAGGATTCAAGACACCACAACTACATAATATAGAAGAGTTTCATCGAATATAACATAAATGAAGTTTAACATATGTTTTGCGTAGGGCAGGAGACAACTCTTTTTCTTCTTTGCTTTCGTGTTTGGTTGAATTTGTGTCGATCTCTAGCATGCATGGTTAATTTTGTAATACTTGTTACTACCTAAAGTATGCCATTATATCTTCTGAAATTATGTCTTAAGGGGTCGTTTGGTTGGGAAACAAGTTATCCCATGATTAATTATCCTGGGATTAGTTTTTCCGGGATTAATTATCCCACCCTCCCATAGGATAGAAAAACACTATAACCCCGGGATAACTAATCCCGGGATTAGTTATACCACAATTTTATCCCACCCAAATGTGGGATAAACTCATCTCAATTTTAATCCCGGGATTAATTATCCTTTATTCCTCGCACCAACCGAGCCCTAAAAGTTATTGAAGTGGGAATAATTGACACATCTGATAGACTTTTTGCTGTCAGATTGAAGGACACTTGGTGTTCAGTATCAAGGACATGACTTGCGACACCATCTGGTTGGGATGGAGTTCGTTCCAATTGTTTTTTAATGACTACTAGTGTCTGACATTAGTACAAAACAATATGCAAGCATATATTTGTGCCATGCAGGAATCTAGGTTGTGGCTTTATGTGATTTTTTTTGCCTAAAAAGGTCTTAAGGCAGAGGTGTCTGGGGAAAATGTCTTGAGTATTATTTTTACCCATAAAAATTAGTTTTAGAGAAAAACTAGGAAAAAGAGATGAAAAAAGGAGTAGACATACCAGTGCCAAACTGGCACAATTATGTTACTTGAATGACAAATAAGTGAGGAAAGAAACTTCCGCACCACCTGAAAAACTGGCAGATACTAGTATTCAAATGTTCTTGCCTCTTTTTTCTTTTATTTGGAATGTAAATTTGTTCTGTGTCTTTCTAACCCTCACACTTGAGGCATGGTTCTTTTTGGTTCCCGCATTATGTATGTTGTGTGCCTCTGAGATAGCAGCTTAGCTATAGACCAAAACCTTTTGAATTAACACCCTTTTTCTGTATGCGGCAGAAAGTTTTCTGCAAGTCATATGAATTCCTTGAGGTGAATGCATTAGGCTACTTTTACCCTACATTTGAATGCCCATAAGCAGTCTGGTCCTGAGTTTACTTGTTGATGTAACTTCATATTAGTTTGTTCAAGAATTTAGGAATGAGTTGGATTTTTGCTGCTTCCATTTGATGTAAAGAAGAAAGGATTGTCTTCTCTGATTTTTTTTTTCTCTTGTTATCACTATACAGGAGGCACACCAGAGCCAATGCTTGACTTGGTGAATCCTCAACAAAAGTAAGTTATTGAAAAACATGAAATAATTTCATTATAATTTTTTATTACCTCTTCTGAGACAGTTGGCATCACTAGTAGGTGCTGGTATTGCATGCTTAGCAATTGATGTGCAACAAAAGATTTGCTGTTCAGGAGTTTTAAACATTTTGTTGCAACCTTCCTGCTTACTTGATGATTTACTGATATTCTTGTTAGCTTACTTAGTGCTTAAGAAGATTCCTCAACGCTTTTGTTAGGTCTATTATTTTTTGGGGTGGGTGGTGGTGGTGGGAGTTAATAAATAAATTGCAATCGAAGTTTTTACATCCACTGTTAATTCGTACACTAGTTTATATTGATCTTTAGATGACTTGTTATCTTGTCCTTATATCTGAAAATTAGTTATTGCTTACAACAGCGAAGGGTTCACTTATTGCATCTTTCCTTATACTATTATTACTTTTCTGTTCCAACCATTTTCTCATATCTCAGAGGTCCATGGGGTGCACTTTCTCCAATTCCAGAGAATAATTGCATGGCCATTAATACTCAGGTTTGTTGCCCTTTTATTTTCTTCTAAATCAACTGAATGGCTTCTTGATTGACTCTCTGGAGTGGGTGGATAGGACTATAAGTCTGATTTCAGCTGACGCATTAGCTGGTCCAGCCATGACCCAGGAGGTATAAATAGATTGTGGTTTAGTTATTTTTTCCTTGTTAGATGCTTATTTAGATACTGAGAGGCAAACCAATTCTTACTACAGACGCTCTTAGTTATGAAGGAATGTCTTGGGTCCTTCGCTAGATTATGATGGTAGTTGAAACCTATGTATTGTGCAGCAATGAGGCAATATTGCATTTCGTTTCCTTCTTACGAAGAAGAGAGTAGAGTGTGGTGGTGAAAGCTTTTTTTCAAATTGTGCAATCTACTAGAAGTGCTAAATTTGTGAATGAACTAAAAAAGAACTTCATAGTAGCAGACAATTTGTCTTATTCATTTGATTCTTTGGTGCACTGCTTTTGGGGGGTGGCCAGTCTTCTTTTGTACATTAGACCTACTCTATTTTGATATATTGTTTTGTGTATTTCATTTTTGAATACCAAATTTGGAGAAGGATTTCTGGCACAACCCTAGGAGGTGGTAGGGAGAGAAGAATCAAGTGACTACCTAGGGATTCATGTTGAGTGGACTTCGGGGTTCTGGTACCATAGCTAGAGCTGTTAGTTCAAAGCATCAAACATAGACAACTCTGTTCATTTATATCGCATGGATTCTTCTCTTGCGTAGGTCAAGTCTGATATTCTGATTCAGAAACTTACCTCAAAGTGGACGTCTACATATTTTTATTTAATATTTTGTGTTCCATTGTAGACTGGATCCATTTTTGCTGGTGCTGGTGATTCTTGTGCATACTGCTGGGATGTGGTAGGTATTTGTTCAAGTTGTGTGGTTGGCTCATATCATGAGATCTCTTAATTGAGACGTTCTTTTGGCTTACTTCATTGACTTATACTTCGACTCTCTTCATTGCTTCTTCTAAATCTGTCATGAAAATCTGATTAAAGTTATGGTGCTTAGGAGAAGAATGAAATAAAGATGGTTTTGAAAGGGCATTCAGACTACTTGCATTGCATTGTTGCACGAAATTCTCATAATCAGGTAAAACTTCTGTTTCTCTCCCGTTCTCTCACCCATACATACTCTCTCTCTCTCTCTCTCCTTAGTCATTCCCATTTCCGTTTTATGGACTCCATGTAATGCTTATGGTGCTGGCTACCTCCCTCTCTGTCAAGATTTGATTTCTCCCATTTGAAGAGATTTTGTTATGGATAGGAGTGTGATACCCATGATGCTGGCTCTTCACTTTGAGGTCAAAACAAAACTTGACATATGAGCTGGAAAAAATCCTGTTCCTTGAAACTTTTAATTGTTCAAAATTCTTTTAGTGCAACAGCACCTTCATGTTTTGTTCTCTTTGGAAATAGAATGTATTTTTAGACATGTATTTTTATTTTGCTTCTTCTCTCAGTCTTAGTGGGAGGGGTGGCTTACTATTAGTTGAGCAATGGTTCCCGGAATTTGGGCTGAATTCTAATTCTCCCTTGTTTCTTTTTGCTTCTCTCTTTCTCTCGCTTGGCAATTTCAGGTTATAACTGGTTCAGAGGATGGGACAGCACGAATATGGGGTATGTCATTCTTTCTAATAAGAGGAGCATAAGGCCTGCAGCGGGGACATTTCGGTTTTTTATAAAAAGAAGGGAGTGTAAGGCCTGATGAATGGCCAATTTTGCCTTTTATTGACTTGAGCTATCTCTCTTATTTAGAAATAACACATGATTTTGCTCATTTGGATCTATTTTTTCTGTTTTACTATTGTCTGTTTATGAATTTGCCTTAGATTGCAGAACTGGTAAATGTATTCAAATAATTGATCCACAGAAGGATAAGAAGTCGAGGGAGTTATTTCCATATGTCAGTTGCATTGCTCTTGATGCAAGTGAGAGTTGGCTGGTAAGAGTTCAGATTCCTTTATACACCAAACTTGCGTTCTAGTAAGTTTGCTACGGCACCAACAATTATAATTGTTTGGTTAGGGCTTTTATACTGCAATTCTTTCTGTTGTATTTACAACAACAACTACCCAGTGTATTCCCACAAAGTGGGGTCTGGGGAGGGTAATACGTACACAAGCCTTACCCCTACCCGGAAGGGCAGAGAGGCTGTTTCCAATCGACCCTCGGCTCAAGTGAAAGAGAAAAGAAAGAAGAGAAAAAAGAAAAGGAACAACAAAAGAGCATTAATGACTCCAGCAGAAAATGCATAAACAGATAACTACACATAAAATCGTAAATTAAAAGGCATGCAATAACACCTAGCAGTAACTACCATAGGGAGCACGATACAAAATGCAAGACATCTATGGAGGGCCCTACCAAACCACACCTAGCCTCAGGAAAGAGGTACGAAAAGCTCTAGAAGCCCCTATCCTACAACCCTAATACTAGACCTTCAGACTTTCCTATCAAGGGCCATGTCCTCGGAAATCCGTATTATTGCCATGTCTTGCCTAATCACCTCTCCCCAATACTTCTTAGGCTTCCCTCTGCCTTGCCCCGTGCCAACCACCGCCAGCCGAAGGCAATGGAGGAAATATTTATGAATATAAATTAGAGGGATCGTGCTTCCCGCATCTTCTCATCCACTGGGGCCACCCCAACCTTCTCCCGAATAACTTCATTCTTAATCTTATCTAATTTGGTGTGCCCGCACATCCACCCGAGCATCCTCATCTCCGCAACATTCACTCTCTGAACATGAGAGTTCTTAATCGGCTAGTCCGCCCCACACAACATGGCAGGTCTAACCACAGCTCTATAAAACTTTCCCTTGAGTTTCGATGGTACTTTCTTGTCACACAAGACTCCTGATGCAAGCCTCCATTTCGACCACCCCGCCCATATACGGTGGGTGACATCCACGTCGATCTCTCTGTCTGTCTGGATCACCGGCCCAAAATATTTGAAACTGCCCTCTTGGGGATGACCTGGGCTCCAAGCTTCACATCCCTGCCTACTTCGCTCAAATCGGCGCTAAACTTGCACTCCAGGTATTCTGTCTTAGACCTGCTCAGTTTGAAACCCTTAGACTCGAGGGTCTGTCTCCAGACCTCCAACCTCTCGTTAATGCCGACCCTCGTCTCGTCTATCAGGACAATGTCATCAGCAAATAGCATACACCAAGGCACATCCCCTTGAATATGGCGTGTCAGTGCATCCATCACCAAGGCAAATAAGAAAGGGCTAAGGGTTGATCCTTGATGAAGCCCCATATCCACCGGGAAGTGGTTTGAGTCTCCACCCACCGTCCTAACCCTTGACTTCGCTCCATCGTACATGTCCTTGATTGTTCTGATATAGGCTTTCGGCACGCTGTTCGCCTCCAGGCACCTCCATAACACCTCTGTTTGGACCTTATCGTACGCCTTCTCCAAGTCGATAAACACCGTGTGCAGGTCCTTCTTCTTATCCCTGAACCGTTCTACCAATCTCCTGACCAGGTGGATAGCTTCTGTTGTGGAGCGGCCCGGCATGAAACCGAACTGGTTAGCGGATACCGACGTTATCTCCCTCACCCTCCCCTCAACCACCCGCTCCCAGACTTTTATGGTGTGGCTTAGTAATTTGATACCCCTATAGTTGTTACAACACTAGATATCCCCTTTGTTCTTATACACGGGCACCAATGTACTCCACCTCCACTCCTCCGGCATCCTCTTAGTCCTGAAGATCACATTGAACAACCTGGACAGCCACTTCACACCTGTCCTACCCACGCCTTTCCAGAATTCCACCGGGATCTCGTCTGGCCCGGTCGCTCGACCCCTACTCATCCTACGCAAAGCCCCCACGACCTTATCTACCCTAATGCGCCTGCAGTACCCAAGGTCTCTATGACGCTCTGACTGCCCCAACTCCCCTAGCTCTATGACTCGATCCATATAATAAAGTAATATATATCAGGAATGGATAATATTGCATTCTTCGTCCTTGATGCACCTAACTTGGTCTAGGTCTCGAGCCTTCCTCTCTCACACTTTAGCCAAATGGAATAACTTCTTGTCCCCGCCTTTCTCCCCCAATTCCCCGTGCATACGACCGAACGCCGCATTTTTAGCTTCCGTGACCGCCGGCTTCACTTCCCTCCTCACCACCTTGTAGCTCTCTCTGTTCAGTCTCCTTTCTTCCTCGCTCGTACTCCCTGCCAGCTTAGCAAACGCCGCCTTCTTTGTCTCCACTTTTTCTTGGACTACATCGTTCCACCACCAGTCGCCCTGATGTCTGCCTGAATAGCCTTTTGCTACCCCAAGCACTACTCGCGCTGCCTCCCTAATCAAGTTCGCCGTCTCTGACCACATTGCGTCCGCATCCTAGTACTTCTCCAAGCTCCACCATCAACCAACCTCATTTCCAACTCCTGGGCTTTTTCCTTGGTCAAAGCTCCCCATCTAATCCGTGGTCGGCCCCGAGCACCACTCCTCCTTTTCACCCAGAGACCGACATCCATCACTAAGAGCCTATGTGGAGTAGAGAGGGACTCTCCTGGAATAACCTTGTAGTCCTTGCACAACCTTCTATCGCTCCTTCTGAGGAGGAGGTAATCAATTTGAGTCCTCGCAACTTTTGAGCGTAACCAAATGCTCCTCCCTCTTTGGAAATGACGAGTTCGCAATCAAAAGGTCGAAAGCCTTGGCAAAATCAAGCAATGAAGTGCCTCCTCCGTTCCTAAACCCAAAACCAAAGCCACCATGCACCTCGCCATAACCACCGGCCACATCCCCAATATGACCATTAAAGTCCCCTCCAATAACTAACTTCTCCGAGTGGGGAATACTACTCAAAAACTCGTCCAAGCCCTCCTAAAAGTGCCTCTTAACCTCCTTATCAAATCATGCTTGCGGCGCGTAAGCGTTTATGACATTGAGGACGCGCCCACCTATAACCAACTTGATAGACATTAACCTATCATTCACTCGCCTAACCTCGACCACGGACTCCCGAAGGTCCCTATCCACTAAGATACCTACTCCATTCTTACCCCTCACGAACCCAGAGTACCATAGCTTAGCTCCGTCAACATTCTTCGCCCTCGACCCTACCCACCTAGACTCCTGCACACAAGCTATGCTAACCCTCATCTTCTGAATAATCTTCGCCAACTCAATGGACTTGCCCGTCAGTGTGCCAATGTTCCACGACCCAATCCTCAAACTACGAGCTCCCGCTAACCCCTTTCTACCCTTGCCTCCCGTCCCACCCACAGAACCACTCCCTGCCCCCTTACTCACCCTCACTACCACCCCCTCCCCCCGAGGACATGACCTTACACTACCATCCCCCGCAACGGCCACTATAAGAGACGAACAGACGAACCTTAGCAGAATACGAAAAAGGTACTAACTTGATAGCCACAGAATAAACCGCTCAGGATGCTAGGTAAAATACAAAAAGTGTACAAAGTGAACAGAAGAGCGGGAGGTACCAACTCCCGATGGAAAAACCTGAAAGTGAGCTTTGGTGCGCCCAACCACTGTCAGCGCTTGCACGTCCCAGCTGGTGTTGCTTTGCTCTCCACTTCCAAACGCTGCCGGTGTTGCTTTACTCTTCATTTCCAAACGCCGCAAGCTAGCCTCGTCCGCCGCGGTTAGTACCTGAAAATCACACACGCAACAACCACACACAAAAATGAGAGGCGGGAGGGGGGTTGCCTTGCATGGGGAAGGGGGTGGAAGGGGAGAGGAAGAATGGGATAATGTATATAAGAATAAAATAAGACTATAAAATAAAAATGAATACAAATGACAAAATAAAATGACTACAGATGCAAATATAAATAAATAGATAGACAAAATAAAATGACTATAGAATGAAAATAATGAGCCCTATATATAATACATATTTTACTTGTGAGAAAGCACGGAAGAAGAATATATTATTGAAGTTTTAACAATGATACAATGAGCCCTATATATAATACATATTCTACTCCTACTACATATCAAACTAGGACATATTATAAACCTACTACATATGAGATTAAGACATATTCTCCTCCAACTATATATAGGACTAGGACTATTTACACATAAGTATCTAACACTCCCCCTCAAGCCGGTGCATACAAATCATATTCACCGAGCTTGTTACATATGCAACTAATACGAGTACCAATGAGGGACTTGGTGAAAATATCTGTAAGTTGATCATTCGACATTCAAGGCCACTAAGCTCCCCCTGAGCAACAAAACTGAAATTGCAATGTTCACGATTTATCGATGAACGCAAATAAATCTTGAGTCATCAACCGGAAAAATGCACGGTGACTGATTTTTCTGTTCATATGTGACTGGAGTTTTCGGGGTTTGGTCGCACAAGGGTACTGGTATATGCATAGTACCACTGTAGCAGTGATGAACCATGGGAACAAGACGAAGTTGCCGGAAAATTGCACGGCGATGAGATCTTTCTTCCCGGATGTCGTTGGAATGACGCACAACGATAATTTTCTCACTGAAGCTCTGATACCATGTGAGAATGCACGGGAGAAAAATCTATTATTGATGTTTTAACAATGATACAATGAGCCCTATATATAATACATATTCTACTCCTACTACATATCAGACTAGGACATATTATAAACCTACTACATATGGGATTAGGACATATTCTACTCCAACTATATATAGGACTAGGACTATTTACACATAAGTATCTAACAAGACTAAACTAAAATAATAAAGTAAGAATAAGACTAAAAAATAAAAATGAATACAAATGACAAAATAAAATTACTACAGATGCAAAAATAAGTAAGTAAATAAATAAATAAATAAATTAATTAATTAATTAAATCAACCAAAAATTTGTTCAAATAATTTAAAATTGAACAAGAAATCCCAACTCCGCAAATAAAAAAACACAGAAAATTACCACGACCCAAAAATGAAAAAGGGTTGTCACCGCTACCACTGGTGTAGCCCTGGAAGTAACTAATAAAGAATGGGTTAATATTCTTCGGACCAATAATGGTCAGCTCTGTCCAAAATAATGGAGAACTCAATTAAATGAATTAATGCTAAAAATCGATACAACGAGCCAAAATATTCGGTTGGAAATGTTAAATACAGCTTATCTGGAAAAAAAAAGTGAAAAGAGTATACCTACGATTGAAGCAAAACAAAAATAAAAATTAAAGGAACCGAGTGTTGTTACAGAGGGCGTAGCTAATTACCAAGTGTAATTACTCCTTGGATTATTTTCTCCAAATCAAACAAATAAATCAATGAATATTTATATTTGTGGTAAAGTGAAGATTCCTTTTGGTGATTGTGATAAAGCACGGAAGAAGAATACATTATTGATGTATTAACAATGATACAATGAGCCCTATATATAATACATATTCTACTCCTACTACATATCAAACTAGGACATATTATAAACCTACTATATATGGGATTAGGACATATTTACACATAAGTATCTAACACTCCCTCTCAAGCTGGTGCATACAAATCATATGTACCGAGCTTGTTACATATGTAGTTAATAGGAGGACCAGTGAGGGACTTGGTGAAAATATCTGCAAGCCGATCATTCGACTTCACAAACTTTGTAGCAATATCTCCCGAGAGTATCTTTTCTCTAACAAAGTGACAATCAATCTCAATGTGTTTAGTTCTCTCATGGAACACTGGATTTGACGCAATATGAAGAGCAGCTTGATTATCACAAACAAGTCCCATCTGACTAATTTCTCCAAATTTCAATTCCTCGAGCAACTGTTTGATCCAAATTAACTCACATGTCGCCATAGCCATCGCTCGATATTCTGCTTCTGCACTAGACCGAGCAACCACATTCTGTTTCTTGCTCTTCCAGGACACTAAATTTCCTCCTACCAAGACACAATACCCAGACGTAGAACGTCTATCAGAAGGTGATCCTGCTCAATCAGCATCTGAGTATCCAACGATCTGGTCATGGCCTTTATCCTAAAACAATAAACCTTTGTCTGGAGCTGATTTTATATACCGAAGAACGCAAACAACTGCATCCCAATGACTATCACACGGCGAATCCATAAACTGACTCACAACACTCACAGAAAAGGAAATGTCAGGTCTTGTCACTGTAAGGTAATTTAATTTACCAACCAACCGTCTATATCTTGCAGGATCGCTAAGAGGCTCCCCCTGTCCTGGCATAAGTTTAGAATTCGGATCCATCGGGGTGTCAACCGGTCTACAACCTGTCATTCCTGTCTCTTCAAGAATATCTAAAGCATACTTTCGTTGTGAGATCACAACACCTGAGCTAGACTGAGCAACCTCAATACCCAGAAAATACTTTAGTTTGCCCAGATCCTTAGTCTGAAAGTGTTGCAAGAGATGTTGTTTTAATTTAGTAATACCATCCTGGTCATTGCGGGTAATAACAATGTCATCAACATAGGCCACCGGATAAATACAGAGACTCAAGCCAGAATGTCGATAGAATACAGAGCGATCAGCTTCACTCTGAATCATGCCAAATTCCGGGATAACTGTGCTAAACTTACCAAACCAGGCTCGATGAGACTGCTTTAGACCATAAAGTGACCGATGCAAGCGACATACAAGGCCACGAGACTCCCCCTGAGCAACAAACCCAGGCGGACTGATGCTATCTTAGCCACAAGGTCACCGTGTAAAAAGGCATTCTTAATGTCCAGCTGATAGAGGGGCCAATGGCGAACAACAGCCATGGATAGAAAAAGGCGGACTGATGCTATCTTAGCCACATGAGAGAAGGTATCACTGTAATCGAGCCCAAATATCTGAGTATATCCTTTGGCAACAAGACGAGCTTTTAGACGATCAACATTACCATCAGGACCAACCTTGACTGCATACACCCAATGACAACCAACAGTAGATTTACCGGAGGGAAGAGGGACGAGCTCCCAAGTACCAGTCGTATGTAAAGCAGACATCTCGTCAATCATAGCCTGTCGCCATCCCGGATGAGACAATGCTTCACCTGTTGACTTAGGGATGGAAACAGAGGACAAAAAAGATAGAAAAGCATAATAGGGTGATGACAAACGATGATAACTGTACTGCGGTCCTGCATAATAAAAAGAATCATCAATAAAATATATACCACATTGAAGGGCACGAGTCAAACGACTAACAGATGCAAGATTAAAAGGACAGCCAGGGACATAAAGAACGGAATCTAGAGTGATAGAGGGTAGGGGATTCGCTTGTCCAACTCCTTTTGCTTTGGTTTGAGACCCATTGGCTAAAGTAACAGAGGGAAGAGACTGTGAATATGCAATATTTGACAAAAGTAATTTATTACCAGAGATATGATCAGAAGCGGCTGAGTCCACAACCCATTGTTCAGAAGGACTAGACTGGGAAACACAAGCAAAGGAATTACCAGCAACAGAAGTATTAGTCTGAGCAACAGAAGCTACTTGTGGAGATGTCTGCTTACTTGCTCGATATCGAAGGAACTCATTATACTCCCCTTCAGATAAAGAAAATCCCTGGTTACCTGTAGTCTCAGTCTGAGCAACATAAGCATTTTTGGGTGGGCGGCCATGTAGAGAATAACATACATCACGAGTGTGTCCAAGATTATGACAATAACAGCACTTGGGTCTAGATCTTCCAAAACGACCTCCTCCTCGTCTATTCTCCATAGTATGAGATGCCCGATTGTCCACTGATTAGGATACGAGGACAGATGAGTCAAGTGTCTTTCATGAGCTTACTGGGTGGCTAGGTGCTGCAGCAAGGTGAAGTAATCGAGAGAATAATTCATCAACTGTGGGGACGGTTGGACTACCAAAATCTGGTCACGTACTGAATCAAGGTCATTAGGGAGTCCAGCGAGTGTAAGAACTAGAAACATCTTGTGTCGTTGCTCTTGTTGTTTTTCAATACTAGCAGAAACTGGCATCAACGTCTCAAATTCTTCCATGACTGCCCGAACTTGTCCCAAGTAAGTAGACATATCTAATTCTTGTTTCTTCAAGTTTGTCATTCGCGATATTACATCATAGAAACGAGATATGTCATTAGTGTAGAGATTACGAGCCTTTTCCCAAATTAAATAACATGTCCTGGAATGGACGGAACAAGGGCATCAACTTGGAATCAATAGATCGCCACAAGATACTACATAACTGAGCATCGACCTTCTCCCACTGTGTTTTGGCCTTTTCATCACCTTCGCCAGCCTTTTTTGTTAAGTGATCTTGAACTCCTTGACCTTTACACCACAACTCGACGGATGAAGCCCAATCTAAGTAATTTGAACCTCCCATTAAAGGTTCTGAGGTAATCATAACACCGGAACTGCCAGAACCCGGGTTTCTAGACCCTAAAGCATCGATTCCCAAAGACATGGTTGGATTATCACCGGATAACAAAAAGAATCAACTGAAAGTTCTCTGAAATGAAAAAGTACTGTAGCTACAGGAAAAAATTCAAAGACCGCAGATATATCAAGGGGGTCGGAATCAAACGAAAACAGGATGGGTAGGCTCGGAATGCTCAGACGAACACACTGTTCAAAAGAAGTTTTTCGAAATTCTGGCCGGAAGGGCCCTCACGCGCCGCCGGCGGCAGTGCTCCGGCAAGCGCGTGGGGGCGCGTGCGGTGGCTTTTCCCGGTGAAATTTCTGGGGGTTTGGTCGGAATTATGTTGGGGAGCTTTTGGTGGTGTTGGATTTTGCACAACACTGATAATTAGTGACTTTTACGCAATTAGTCACTTAGGTCACCGGAAAATTGCACGGTGACTGAGTTATTTCTTTCCGGATATCGTTGGAATGACGCACAACGATTAATTTCTCACGGTGGCTCTGATACCATGTGAGAAAGCACGGAAGAAGAATATATTATTGATGTATTAACAATGATACAATGAGCCCTATATATAATACATATTCTACTCCTACTACATATCAAACTAGGACATATTATAAACCTACTACATATGGGATTAGGACATATTTACACATAAGTATCTAACAGTGATGAAATGCAAAAACAGAAAACGAGGGAATGGGGAAGAGGGAAGGGGGGAGGGGAAAGCGAGAAAGGGGGTAACTTACCTGTGATTTCCGGCGCCGGAAGGTTTACAGTAGACGAAAAAAAGGGTGGCAGTAGCGGGGAGAGAGAAAAGGAGTTAGAGGGAGAAAGAGCCGTTCAATCTGTTGTATTTACCGATTAAAAATTCTACGGAAAAGGGCATGATATATCCCTCTACTTTGCTTTATTGTTCAATCTTATCCCCGTTATACTTCCCATTCAAATTTACCCCTGCCGTCCATCAAAGTTCTAAATTTGCACCTATTTTAACGACTGAAACACACGGCACTTTTTGAAAGAATGAACCAATCCAACTCAGAAAATAATCCAACCCGATCCATTACCCATTCCCCAACTCACTTCTCTCCAATCCCCCTCTCACTTTTCCCCCAATTCTTCACATCAAGATCAAAACGCTACTAATTTCAAATTTCAAAATATCACTATTGAGCTCCTAGCTTGAAAAGAGAACTGGATATTGGTAAAATTGATGCTCTAAAGAATGAGTCACATGATAAAGATGAAATCTTGAAAAGTCCCTTGAACTGCCACCGTTTGAACACCACCTGACACCATATAAAAGGCCTTTGGCAAATAAAGTGTTAGAGAAATGAAAGCAATTTTTGGATCGCTCTCTCTTCTGCTATTACACAAAATCAGTAGTTATATTTCTTCTTTTAATTAATTACACATTACTTCCATATTTTCTTGGTTCTGAGATGATTATTGGATTCTAAAGCATTTGAATCAACAAATTAAGTTGCCTTGTTTACTCTTGAGGGAAAAAGATTAAAGAAAGAAGAGGACGGAGATATGTTTCTCTGTACGTAAATTGATGATCAAGATTTGATTTTCGATATTTTGGAATGTGTATCTGATCGAGTATCACCCTTTTGATATTTATCATTGAGATGACTCTAAGTTTTGTTCTTCGTTGAAGAGCAGTGAGTTGGGAATGGGTGTCGGGTAATGGGTTGATAAGGGGCGGTTTTTAAAGAACCGGGTTTTAAAATTGGGGATGAGTCTTTTGTTTAGAATGTGCCACGTGTCTCCGTTGTTATAATAGGGATAAATTTAGAATTGATGGACGGTAAGGGTAAATTTGAATGGAAGTGTAACGGGGGACATGATTGAACAATAAAGCATAGTAGAGAGATATATCGGGCCCTTTTCCGAAAATTCTATCTGCATTGTGAAGTTACTGAAGCTTACTTTTGTTAATGTCGTTGAGGGTCAACCTACTGTATAGTTGTAATCTTGTCATTATAAAAAGAGCAGCCCGGTGCACAACGCATCCCGCATTCACGCAAATATGAATCTCCTAATTTAGGAGAGTTTACATTCTATTCATTCATGATTTTCTTTCTTCTTATTCTCTTTTTTATGTCTGATGTAAACCGTTTAAGATAGCAGTATTCAAACTCCTCTATGTGTAATTCTTTGACTGACCCTCTTTTCACTTGTTTTAAAAATCATTCCCTCCTTTCTCCCAAAAAGCTTTACATACTAAAGTTATTTGTCTTTCCTTTTAAACCTTGAATACTAAGTAGGCACACGTCTTTTCTGGCCATAGGAATATATAAAGAGTAAGAGAGGGGGGGTGGGGGTGGAGGTATTGGGTCTAGCCTTTGTGAAACTAAGTTCATGCTAATATAACATGGTAATGATAGCAACTCCATGCATTATACAGTATGTGGAACCTTGAATCCAGGTACTGTGTTACTTGACTGCTACTGGACATCTTAGGTATTGTCAAGTGTAAACTTCCATAAATGGTGCAAACTTGTTATCCCCATTCTATTTTATTTCCAATTCGAGAAACTGTCAAGATTACTGGTAGAATTGGAGGACACGGAAGAGTTATTTCATGCCTATTTTACTGTTGAAGGTTTTAAGCACTTTGTATCTATGTTGCTCGGACTCTCCAAAAGTGCTGCGACACCCGTGTCGGATCCTCCAAAAATGCACTAAATTTGGAGGATCCAATACGCACCTAAAATATTGTTGAAGAGTCCGAATAACATAGCTTTGTATTGTCAGGCCACATGGCAAAGCTTTTTATAGATGAATTCCTGAAATATGTTAATGAATGCTTAGTAATTATCAATTGGTGTTGAGTTGCAGTTGAAACTCTAGCATTGCCAAGCGTAATTGTTAGGTTATGTTACTCAGATCCTCCAAAAATATCGCCATACCCGTGTCAGGTCCTCCAAAAGTGCAAATACTTTTTAAAGATCCTAGTTGCTAAGGGTTCTTGTTCTCCACTAAAATATTGTCTTTCTTCAAAATGAAGCAAGATCTTCATCTTGATAAGTGAAGCAATCATTGTTAAAAAGATTGTTTTCTTCAAAATAAAGCAATTTCTTCATCTTGATTAGTAACATAATCGTTGTTCAAAAGAAAAAAAGGGCAATCTTTGTTGATGTTCTGAATTCTTGTTGATGCATATCTTTTGCATCTGACCTTGCAATCGGCAGAAAGGACATATGTGTGCCTTTACATGTATACAGGTGTGTATAGAGATACAGTACCATCTCCTGGTTTATTTCAAGTTATGCTTCCTTTTTTTTCATTTTCTTTTGCCTGGTTATGGTTACTTCATAGCTTTATTAAGGTTGAGATTGGAGAAATGAATATTTTATCATATTTTCATGCATGACAGACTGACAGTAAGTTTCCTGCATCAAGGATGTTAATTACAGCCACTATGCTTGATTTCATAGGCTTGTGGAAGTGGCCGGTCTTTATCTGTTTGGAATCTTCCAGCTTGTGAATGCGTTTCACGAATCACGACAAGTGCTGCTATCCAGGATGCCATATTTGATGATAATCAAGTCAGTTCTTTCACTTACATCAACTTCCAAGTAGTTTTGTTTGTTCCCTATGTTTGTTTTAAGTCCCCTTTTTGGAATGAGTTCCTTTGTTTCTCTTTCGTGTTTGTGTTGGTTGTCTATTTAGCTACAGTAATCTTCAACTTTAAATATTATAAAAGAAGAGATCGAATAATGATTAGCCCTAGCGTTCCAAAACGTTTAAATCTTTGAACTATTCGACTTATGATCTTTGTCGTCTCAGCACTGTACTATTATTTTGCTTTGGTTCATGTATGTCTTGTCCTCTATTATTGTACTTGTGCGTCTTCTCAAGTTCAGTCTGGTTTACTGCAGTCTTCTATCCACCATTCTGGTCAGAGTAACTAATTCCATCAAATGCTCATTGGTTATTCCCATTTCTTCTTGGCTAAGGAGCTTTATTTTCTCTTTCAGGTTTTAGCGGTTGGAGCGGAGCCCCTGCTTAGTCGCTTTGACCTGAGCGGAGATATTATTTCACAGATACCATGTGCTCCTCAGTCACTGTTTTCCATTAATTTACATCCTTCAGGGGTAAGAAACTACTTTTCTTTAGCTTGCTAATAGAGGTAGCAAAATGGTTAAAAAAAAACAGTTATCTACCCATATTATCCATTAAAAAATGGGTTGGATAATGGACTTTTTAAAACAGGTCGAATATGGATAAGAACCATATTATCCACTCAGAAAATGGTTAACCAAATGGATAACTAATGTGTTTAAGTTTTATAATTTGTAAAGCCTCAAATTAGGGGTTCTTCAAGTTTGGGAGACTAGGAATTCTCTCATAAGTGATCATATTCAAGAAGTCATGGATAATATGGATATATAACCTGTTTTTATCCGTATCAAATACGGGTCAGATAGTTTATCCGTTTTTACCCACTCATATACGACCCGACCCGACCCGACCCGCCCATTTGCACCCCTACTTGCCGATAGCAATCACTTTATTTTCGCAAGTGTGATCAGCATGTTTTAGGTAAATTTCTAACTCTTCTATTTTCTGTATAGAAAACCAGAATATTATACACCAAAACTGAAGTGGAATTGCCATTGTGGCAGGATAGATAGTACAGTGTTAAACTATAGTTATCACAACTATAACAGGGGTTCACTTGTCCATAACTTTCAGGTCACAGCAGTAGCTGGTTACGGAGCATTAGTGGATATTGTGTCACAATTTGGGAGTCATTTGTGCACATTCCAGTGCTGAGGAGTTTAGAAGGGACTGTCAATGTAACTTGTTTAACTTTGGGATTTTGGTAGATGATGCAGTGTAGTCAGTTACACACTTGCGGTTCGGCTCTTATGGTCCGGCTCTTCCCCGGATACCGCGTATAGCGTGGGCTTAGTGCACGACTACCTGATGTAGTCAGTTAGAATAGTAAGAATTCCTGCAAGGAAACTTGTCAGTTAAAGGCCACATATTAAGGAAAAACACTCTCCGAAAAAACACTTTAAAATGCCATGTGTTGTAACGAGCTTTATGAATTTTCTTCAATTTCTGGACTTCGGAAAGCTTGAGATAGAGGTTTGGTTTATTGGTGAAACTTATTTTTTTTATTTTTTGAAAATTCAGTATGAAGCGGTACCTTGAGTTGCACCTCTTCAAAATATTCTTTCACTCAGAAAAATGCTGTAAATTTTCAGAAAAACTGCAATTATTCAATTTCGTCTTTATTTTGCAGTACTACACGAAATAGTGGGTTATCGTTTGAAAGATTTTGTTAATGCTAACTGCATATCTTAAACTGAGTCTGAGTAACAATTGAAAGTTATACTACATTCAATCTCAAACATTTGTCAAAGTATTTGATATCCATTTATATAGAACAGATTTATTTAATAGGTTTTCTTTTTAAATCTGCTTGCTATTTTTATTAGTGTAGTGTTAATTGAGACGTTTTAGGTGAGATAGAAGATAGTCCAAGCAAATCTCTTATGATTAAAACTATTATAATATGTCTTACTAGGAGTAAGTAAAAATCTTAAATAATAGATAGTATGAATTGTGTTATGAACAATAAAAGAAGAAGAATATTACATATAAAAGTAGGGAGATAAAATTCTTATTGATTTGGGATGAATTACAATGGAATATATATGAAAGAATTACAAGAAAATACACTTGATATCACACCATAATAAAAAATAGCCTATGTTTTTATGTTTTACCTTACCTATCTCATATTGTACATATTTTGAAAGCAATAGCAAATTCAAAATTTATGAATTAAATTTTATTCTCACAAACATTGCATTCATCTCTTTTCTTCTCAAGTCTTCTATATATGCTTCAAAGGGCCATCCACTATTATTGTTTCTCCGATGTGTCAAGGGAGTTTTTCCAATTTAAGTGACAATATTCGAAACGGGATTATTCTATTTATTTCAGAGTCGCCACTTGGAATAAATTAAGGTGTTCCAAGTCACCGATTTATTTAAATCTCGAATCGAGGAAATTTACGACTTTCCAAGTGAAGTCTGCGAACCAGAAATTCTAAGTAAGGAATTCTGTTGACCCGAGGGAAGGTGTTAGGCACTCCTAGATCCCGTGGTTCTAGCACGGTCGCTTTAATTATTATATAATGGCTAAAAATATATGATTTTATATATGCTTATAAATTATATGCTCTGATTAAAAACCTTAAAACCGCTCTATTAATTTGAAACCATACCAAAAGAAAGACTAATTACAATATAGACTCGGATTTTAACGGATAGGTAAAAATAATAAAAAAGTATCCGGATTACTTATTTGAAACCATGCCGATTTAAAGCCGTTGTAAAACTAAACCCAAAAAAAATCAATTTATTTAAAAGCGTATCTCTTAAAATTATTTCCAATTAAAGAATTGTACCCAATGATGTGTTATTTCCTAGCTTTTGACTTATGGCCGGAGATTGAATGAAAAGATGTGAACTAATGGAAAATCGACCAAAATATACGACATAGAAATAATTCGCCTTGGTTAATTATTTAGACGTGAGGTTGTCTACTTTGGATTTCGCTATCCTCAATCTGACGTTAATTGACGAAATCGAAATTATATGATTAAAGACGACTAACATTGTTATCTAAAAGCATTGGCTAACTTGTCTTGCTTGCTTAATTATAAATAGACCTCAAAAGAAAAATCAAAGTAAAGAAAAATCCAAAGAAAAATGATTCCAAACATCTTATGTTAATAGCTAAACTTTAAACAACCCAACATCTTGAACATGCTTAAACTACTTGATTTTAACAAATTACCTATGTAAAATATCAAAGGGAGTCTCAATCCGAATTGGCTAGTTTTACTTACACAAATCCAAACGTATACTAAAAATATAGAAAAAAAACTAATTAAGTAGAAATGAAAAAAAAACTGATATCTACTTTTTATCAATAGTCCAAAATAATCCAAGTTTACAAATACAAGCCTAAGCAAGTTTTGTTTCAATTCGTATATAATGAAAATAAGAACTAAGTAAACATACAAGACTAATGCACCTTCAATCTTCTAATGAATAACTGTACGATATCTATTTTAGCTAACAGTCCTTAATAAGTAATTAAACAAAATCATTTATGTAACGACTTCAAACAAAGGATTCAAAGTGATCTTCCAATTCATTTCCAATTCATTTCTGGTACAAGTATGATCAAGCTCAAAAGATGTGTACCTGGAATGTGACAGTACAAATGGAGGAAGAGAGATCAGTAACAGCACAGTGAGCAGCAACAAAATCAAAGACGAACCAACAGCACAAGCAGTAGCAAATCCCAACCAGAAATCCAAGATAAAACAGGAACCAAAGACAACCAACAATCCCAAAGATGATTTGAAACCAGAAGAAGAATCCAGAAAACAAAGGAGCAAACTAGAACAGAATTCAGTGAAGAAACTGGAGGTGTTTATAGAACTGAAGCAACAAAGCAGATATTCTGTCTATATTCTGCTTTAGACAGATGTTCCAGAAAAGAAAAGTGTATTCTCTGCCTTGTTTCTCTGTTTTCCCCAGTGTGTATATCCCTCTCTTTGTGTGTGTTATTTGCCAGTGATTGTATCTGTGTCTATGTGAGTGTATGTATGCCTTTTTTTTCTCTGTTTGCCAGTGAGTATTTCTGTTGCTCTCAATCTCTGTATGTCTCTTTGTGAGTGTGTTTTTTCTGTCCTAAACTCTGCACTCAAAGCCTTCTGCCAGTTTTGTATTTTGTGAATGAGTGTGTTTTTTCTGTATATCAATGTGTGTCTTTCTCTATGAGTCCAGTTCTGTTTTTATAGTTAAAAAGAAAGCCAGGCAGCCCTTTAAACTAAGCTAAAAACACATCTCATTGCTTGGCACATGCTTATTTCAACCTTTCAATCACTCCCCCATGTGTTTTCATTTTCCAGCTCTTAAGAGCATTCAAAAGAATTTAACAAACTAATTTCTGACCAAAATATTCCTTGACAGCTACTTAAAGTTGTATAAGTGTGGGTTCTACTAATTAAACAATTCTTAAAGGCAAAAAATCACTGGAAAATGCTGCTGTCCAGCAGTCTCAACAAACTCATTCCATGTCATTGCACTCTAAGGCTTAGTTTATGAACACTTAAATGGACTAACAGCTATACCCAATTCACAACCTAATTTAAAATCAGCAGAATTCAAGGCTCAAAACCACAGGGGATCATAACAATTACATGCTACCAAAACAAACAACTATGAACCAGCAGTGAAGTCACATATAGTTGACAACTATAACTCAGCTACTATAAACCAATTTGTTTATAATTCAAGCACAAACGATTCAATCTTCAAAAATAACAGTGATTCACTAGGGAATTAATCGGTATCAAGAGAATCAACTGTCTTACTGTTCTAACAAGCAGACCTACGAAAGCAAATCGACGTTATTCGATTAGTCGATTGCAACATTTATAATGATAACACACAATCGCAAAACAGTGAATCAAGAACTCTCAGCCAATGCCGGGGAATACAAAGCTAATTGTTCGATGACGCTAATCGACGCGAACACGTATTCGACAACATTCGTGATCAAACAAACAACACAGAATTAGAATTGACCCAACAAGGGGTCTTTGAGAAGAGATATGGGCGAAATCATAAAAAAAAAACAACAAACGAAAACTATAAAACAATCAAACTAAAACAACGAGTAGAATTAAACAAGAACAGAAGAGAAAAGAAATACCTTGAAACTAAGAAATTGGGCTCGGCCGACTTGGTTTTTGGCATTCGAGGTCGAAAGGACCTTAATTGAAATGTTTTCTAAGCGAAAACAAATCAATTAAGGTCTATTAGACCTCAATTTCACAAAATCCGATGAAGAAAATCCCCAATTCGAATTTAGGGTTCTTAAAGTACGGATTTGGGGCTTGACGATTTCCGGTGGGATTCGAACAAAACGGGGCTTAGATTCGTGGAGGAGAAGGTCTGGTGGTGGTATGGTGTCAATTTTGGGGCAATTGGTGTAAGTTAGTCTTCTGGCGAATTTTCGAACGGATATTCGAAGAATTCAGGAGTGATTCGAGACAAGTGGTTAAGGGATTCGTGTAGAGGGGGTTTAGGGAATTCTATGGTGTTAAAATGGGGGCCATTGGCCTACCGAAACCGCCGTGAGGCGATTTCCGGCAGGCGGCGGACGGTGGCTCGACGGCGGCTAGGGCTTGGGGTGTCTCTAAGGTTAAGAGAGGAGGATAAGGGTTTGTTTGGTGAATGAGGGACTGAAACCGGGTTTTGGGGTTTAAAATTATCCTTTTAATCTCGACCGTTGGATCATAAAAATCCAACGGTCTAGATCAGTTAAGGTGGGGGGAAGGCGGTTTGGGCCGGGTAAGGTCAAGGTGTTGGGCGGGTTTGGTGTTTGGTTGGCCTCAAATGGCCCAAATCCGATTTTGCTTCAATTTCTTTTGTTTTCTTCATTTAAAATCCTAAATAATTAAAACAAAAAAGATCTAAACTAATTAATTCCTAATTGTAAAATTGAGTCCTAATATTTTTTGTGTTTTTTAATTAATTCAACAATGACACGCATAGACAAATGATATAAATAAGTAATTAAGACATGGCACAAAATTTACGGAAAATCATACACACCATAAAATAGACAATTTTTGTTTTGATTTTGTGGGAGTAATTCATGTTAGGCAAAAATCACGTGCTCACAGCTGCCCCTCTTTGCGCGTAAACACGAAGGGTTTTTCATGCAAAGAATAATGAGCAAATACGAGCAATTTTTGCCTGTTCGAGCACTCCGTGTGAAGCATTTCAAAAAGATATTGACCGAGCCTTTGCTTCGAGAGGCCTCCTACATATCCTGGACTAAACAGGAATCAGGTCAATGTAGTTCGGGAAGTTTTGGCAGCTGGGACTACCATGGACTGACACTTTGCTGTTACTGTTGATATCGTTGCTGCATGTTGCTGCTTACTGCTTACTGATCTCCTTATTACACCAAAAGAAATTAAAGTCGAACTAGCTATGCTATCAAACTATGAGTTACAAGATTCCTATCTATGATTCTCTTGAAAACTTGATCTTGAATCTTAGCTGATTTGCTGTAGACCTCGATCTGAATCTTGATTCTCAACAAACTGTACGCGCTTGTTTATTTCTGCAACATTGAGTGAAACGGAGTCGGCAGAGCTTGTTACTTCAATCAGATTCCGAGCAATCCGCGCTTTTGTTTACTCCAACATTTGGACTCGTTTTCTTTTGGTTCTTTTCTTCTTTTCTTCATGCAGGATTGATGTTCCATTTGTAGGTTATCTCGATCCTTACATCCCGAGGTCAAACCTATTTAGACAACAAAACAAACAAACGAACGAAATTTTTCTCCCCCAGTTTTGCTAGGAAAATTTCGTGAGTTAGTTGTGACACAGAAAGTGATTAAAAGACTCTTTGGTATTGGGTAAGAAAGTCATGGTTTCACAAAGGTTCAAACGGCTTTCTGGGCCGGGATTTTGAAGAAGAGCTTCACGGCTTTCTGGCCGGAATTCAAATAATGTCTAACTGTTTTTTGGCCGTCAGACCCTCGGTTTTTTGGCCGGGGTTAAAGTAAATGGCTCCGCGATTTTCTGACTGGGAGATCCTCGGTTTTCTGACCGGGGATAAAAGTTTCACGGCTTTCTGGCCGGAATTCAAACAATGTCTAACGGTTTTTTGGCCGTCAGACCCTCGGTTTTTTGGCCGGGGTAAAAGTAAATGGCTCCGCAGTTTTCTGACCGGGAGATCCTCGGTTTTCTGACCGGGGATAAAAGTTTCAACAGCCTTCTGGCCGGAATTCAAACAATATCTAACGGTTTTTTGGCCGTCAGATCCTTGGTTTTTTGGCCGGGGTAAAAGTAAATGGCTCCGCAATTTTTGACTGGGGAATCCTCGGTTTTCTGATCGGGGATAAAAGTTTCATGGCTTTCTGGCCGGAATTCAAGCAATACCTAACGGTTTTTTGGCCGTCAGATCCTCGGTGTTTTGGCCGGGGTAAAAGTAAATGGCTCCGCAGTTTTCTGACTGGGAGATCCTCGGTTTTCTGACCGGGGATAAAAGTTTCACGGCTTTCTGGCTGGAATTCAAACAATGTCCAACGGTTTTTTGGCCGCAGGACCCTCGGTTTTTGGCCGGGGTAAAAGTAAATGGCTCCGCAGCTTTTTGACTGAGAGATCCTCGCTTTTTGACCGAGGATAAAAGTTTCACGGCTTTACGGCCGGAATTCAAACAATGTCTAACGGTTTTTGGCCGCCATACCCTCGGTTTTTGGTCGGGGTAAAAGTAAATGGCTCCGCAATTTTCTGACTGGGAGATCCTCGGTTTTTCTGACCGGGGATAAAAGTTTCACGGCTTTCCGGCCGGAATTCAAACAATGTCTAACGGTTTTTTGGCCGTCGGACCCTCGGTTTTTTGGCCGGGGTAAAAGTAAATGGCTCCGCAGTTTTCTGACTGGGGAGATCCTCGGTTTTCTGACCGGGGATAAAAGTTTCACGGCTTTCTGGCCGGAATTCAAACAATATCTAACAGTTTTTTGGCCGTCAGACCCTCGGTTTTTTTGGTCGGGGTTAAAGTAAATGGCTCCGCAGTTTTCTGACTGGGAGATCCTCGGTTTTCTGACCGGGGATAAAAGTTTCACGGCTTTCTGGCCGGAATTCAAACAATGTCTAACGGCTTTTTGGCCGTCAGACCCTCGGTTTTTTGGCCGGGGTAAAAGTAAATGGCTCCGCAGTTTTTTGACTGGGGAGATCCTCAGTTTTCTGACCGGGGATAAAAGTTTCACGGCTTTCTGGCCGGAAAAGACTCTCGGTTTTTCTGACCGGGGTCCAAACGGATATTGGACTGATATGATTTGATTCTCTTTTTTGGAGTTTTCATTTTCTTTTCTTTTATTCTTCCTTTTGGGCCTTCTTTTAGGCTTACTTTTTAACCATCAACAAATGCATAAGATAAAGCTCTAAAAAGAAACTTCCCTTTTTATGCGCTTTCCTTGTTCCAAAGCCATTTCAATGCTTGCGTACTTCACTTCTTTGAGTTGTACCTTCTTCTTGCACAATTAAATAGACTTGCTTTCAACAAAGAACATTTTATTAGTTGAAAAAGTGTTTGACTTTGTGGCCTTGATTGACTTTGTGGCCTTGATTGCCCCATTTCCATTGAGAACTTTGCTACCAATTGTCTTTGGGGGTGACTTCCTTTCAAGCTGTCCGGATTCAGACTCGAAATTCTTTGAGGACTCGCCTGTGTGGGCTCTGTCTTTCTGCCTCATTCTGTTTCTTCTAAAACCTTAGCCTTTGATTTCCATTTTCTTCCTAACATTCGTTCCTTTGGAAACAATTGATCATTACGATCAAATCGGGGATTGTATCAATACACCACTGAGGCTGGGTATCTTTCTTCAACTCTTTTTTTTTTACCGGACGGAGTCCTGTAAAACCGATCCTGCCGCCTTTCTTTGTAATAGTTTCAGAATTAGAATTAAACCGAAAGGGATTCAAAGAATGACTGTACAAAAAACAAGAAAATGAGTTTAAAGAAAAGCGTCCCTTTCGGGGAAAAGAAGGACTTATCTGGGATGAATGCTGACTTCAAATAAACATGACATGCTTCTTGGACTGGACGCCTGACCCACATAAACTTTCCAACTTCTTATGAACCCATTGATTCGCAATTTCAAACCAGGGATCCTTGCCAAAATTCTCTTAGCGAAGGGATGTCTTCTTTTTGGTCGGCGACGCCCTTTGCGGGTTTTTGCCAATCGACCTTTCTCATTTCTCTTCTCACTGTCGCCCGATAGTGCTCTTCGCAAGTTTTCACTAAACGGACTCTCTCATTTTTAGCTTCTCCAACTGCCATCGCCTTATGGTGCCCGAAGGTTTTCACCGATAAGACTCTCTCATTTTGTTTCTCTCATTTCAAGCTGTGTCAGATTTCCGTCAATGACATTCTTCACTTCCTTGCTTTTGCCAATTGATCTGAAGGACTTGAACAAGGTTTTTGGGTAAAAAGGAAATTGAATGGAATTACAACTCTGGAACCGTCTTGACGGATCTAAACTGAACCGTCATATCTTCTGCCCCAGTTTCAATTTTTGGGGAAATTGGGATTTTTGTTTTGGTGTGACTGAACCTCAGGGAGAGGTTGCCTACGTATCCTTTCGGAATCAAGTCAGAACGTAGTTCAGGTACTTTGTTATGTTTTGTTTTGTTTTTTTTTTTTTTGATTTGGATTCCAAAGAGGGTGAACAAAGAAACATAACCGGCTCAAAGGGTTTTACAAAGGATTTATAGTGTTTGGGGTAGCAAGAAAGAAAGCCTTCGTCATCTCAATTATACAAAAGCCAACGTCGCGGGAGGTCCTGACATAGTACCTTTATACTGTATCTGTATTGACTGCCGTTTCAAGATCATTCCCTTCAATGTCTTCCAGAAACAGTGTCCCTCTTAGTGATATTTTCCGGATGATGTATGGATCCTTCCAATTAGGAGCGAAATTTTCCTTTTATTTCTTGGTAATGAGGAGGAATTCGCCTTAACGCAGGTTGTTCTATTTCGAGATTCCTGGGCCGCACTTTCTTGTTGCAAGCATGGGCCATTCTTTGTTGGGGTAATTACTCGGGTATTCCCTGAGTACAACACACCCCTTTTGTATGCGAACCAATTTTCCTTCAGTTATTCCAATTCTTTGTTTCATTTCCTCAAAATAAACTTTTTGTGCATTTCAACTCTTGATTCATTATTCTGAAGTTTGACAGTGTTTTGGGATCTAGGCATGAAGTCCGCAAGCATGTCATGTTATTTAAAGCTGCATGATTTGAACTAAAGAGAAGAGAAAAAGAAAACTAAAACAAATCTGAAAGAATAAAAAATAACAAAAGAAAAGGAAACGGACGATGAAATATTAATTTCATTTCTTGAAATCGAAAAGATAAACAAGGTTCACATTCGGAAATTTAAAGACAAAAACTAAAAGAAACATCCAATTTACACCCTGAAATACTCTGGATGCAGAAAAATACGGCAGGACAAGTTTACTGGGCTTCCGCCTGATCGGGAATGGCCTAGCCTTTCAGTTTGGGAGTTTAGTGTCCTGATCCCATCTCAACGGTGATAGTCCCTTTCCCTGGCTCGACCATGTGGGCATTGCAGAGTTTTACCTCATGTTTTCCTTTACTCTCTTCAGTCATGGAATCCTCATTATCTTTCTCTTGACGGTCCTTAAGCTTTTGTGGTACGTGTCCAACAAATGCTGGCTCATTCAGCCGTGGTGTCTTAATTGCCCCCCATGCCACATAGGCTTGCTTAGGTGTACCAATTTCCTTTTCTGGTTCGAACTCAGTGATTTTACTCTTCTTTTTCCCTTTCTCTTGTTTCGGGGCCGCCTTGGGCTTCCTTTCCACGTCAGCAATAGCAATTATGGCCTTAAGCGCTGGATTGAATTCTTCGTCTTCACAAATCATCCCAACTATCGGCCCGTTATTGTGAGCAAGCAGCGGATTATTGGTCACATTTGGGACATCATCATCCTTCAACACAATCTTCCCTTGCTCTATTAAATTCTCCACCACTTGTTTCAAAGTCCAACAGTCATTAGTATGGTGGCCTTCTGCCTCTGAATGATATGCACATCTGACACCAGCTTTGTAGGAAGGCGATGCCGGGTTTTGTCTATTCTGAGGAACCGGCTGCAGTAAACCCATTTGGACAAGTTTCGGGAATAGATTAGAGTAAGATTCACCAATTGGGGTAAAGTTTGATTTCTTTGGTTGTTCCCAAGGACGGAAGTTATTCTGTGGAGGTCGGGGATTATAGTGGTTCTGGTGGGGAGGCTGATTTCTTGGAAATAGAGCTTGGTTTCTACTGACATGCTGTTGCGGTTGCGCAAAAGGTTGAGCATTCATGACTGCGTATGGTTGAGGGATATAGGACATTTCCTGAGCAGAGTAATAATGCTGGGGGGTTCTTTCCGAAAAGAAAGGTCTAGGAGCGTGGTGTCTTCTATCACCCGAAGTTGCCATGGATGTTTCCTCTTTCATCCTACCCTTTTCTATTCCTCCGGACCCTCCTTGGATTGCTTGGGAGGTTGCTCGAATGGCCGCTTGACTCAAAATTCTTCCCGTCTTCAAACCATTTTCCACCATTTCCCCAATCTTGATTGCCTCTGCGAAAGGCTTTCCCATTGCTGACAGCATGTTCTGGAAATAGTCTGGTTCCTGAGCCTGGAGGAAAGTAGTGACCATTTCTATTTCGTCCATAGGGGGTTTCACCCTGGATGCTTGCTCTCGCCATTTGATAGCATATTCTCTGAAGCTTTCTGAGGGTTTCTTCTTTAAGTTCGATAAAGAATTCTTGTCTGGCGCAATGTCAATGTTGTACTGGAACTGTTTCACAAAATCTCTGGCCAAATTGTCCCAAATGTGCCATCGAGATATGTCTTGATCCATGTACCATTCCGAGGCTATCCCGATCAAGCTTTCTCCGAAATATGCCATCAGCAATTCTTCCATGCCGTCGGCACCTCGCAATTGATTGCAGTATTTCTTTAGATGAGCAATAGGGTCGCCATGCCCGTCATACTTTTCGAACTTCGGCGTCTTAAAGCCCGATGGCAAATGGACATGTGGGAACATGCACAAATCTGCGTAAGACACACTCTTCTGTCCGCCTAGACCTTGCATGTTTTTCAAACTTTGTTCCAAGTTACTCATTCTTTTTGCATTTCATCCCGTTCGGGAGCTTTTGGATTTTGGCTTGGCATGAGCTGAGGATAGACATTGGCGGCAAACTGGGTAGGATCCCGTGGAAGGGGTGGTGCCGGGAATGTAAAAGAAGAGGAATCGAAGAAAGGAGTATGCGTGCCGGGATGCGCCGTGATTGGAACGGGCAAACCAACGGATGTTCTTGCAGATGTATCTAATGTTGTCACCCGAGGATAGGAAGTGGAGGGTGATTCAGAGAGGGTTGTGACATTAGAATACCCAAACAGAGTAGGTGGGTAATTGGTGGAAATCCCACTTGACCTGAGGAATAGTTCGGGGAACCCAGGGATCAGACTTGGGGGCTCTTTCCCGTTATTCCAGTCATCTAACATCTCCAGCATTCGACATCGCAAAATTCTGTTTTCTTCTGCAGCTGCTGACTCAGTAGCCGGAATGGCTGACACGGAACTCTCTTCCAAAACGGGAACGGTTGATAGGGGGATTTCTGAAGACATGTTGGCGCTTCTTTTCGACCTCGTGAAATAAGGATGGGTATTTTCTTTTGATTTAGCAACGGGTTGCTGAACTTTTCCTTTGGACCTCGTGAAGTATGAATGTGAGGCCAGAGTACCACAAAATCAACCACCCTTTTCTAAAACCTGGAGTTTGGCAAACAAACGGTTAGTCCGAAACAACATAACGGATAAGTAATCTCACGTTGGGTGTGATGCACTTATACAGTTGATCGTGTTGCTACTTGTAATCGATTGTAATGCGTTATTCCGGTTTATACTTTCCTCTGCTTTCATCTTCTTCCCATCTTTATCAATTTTCTTTTACACTTTTTTTTTCGTTTTTTTTAGTGATGGTCGAATCTTATGTGGATTGCCTACGTATCATGTCCCCGCATGAATCAGACCAGGCGTAGTTCGGAAACAATAGACATAAGATATGAATGAAATGTTCTTGAATTTTATTTCAACAAACTTCAAACTTGAAACACTTGCAATTATTTTTTTATTTTTTTTTTTTTTTGCTTTTTGTTTTGCTTTTTAATAGAAAGACTTCTAAAAATAAAATTTATTTGCTTTGGAGTAACATTTGGTCTTGAGATTCTCTGCCATGCTCTCTTGCCTCTGGGTTTTGCAGGGAAGAGGTACCACAACCAACCACCTTAATTTTATTAACAATTCAAAAAAAATATGTTAGAAATTGACTCATTCGGTTCCCCTTATTAACAACATCTTTTTTTTTCTTTTTAGTTGCGGTCGAATTTTATGGAGATTGCCTACGTATCATGACCCCGCATGAATCAGACCTTGCGTAGTTCATCCATGAAAGGACAATAATAATAAAACATTTTTCTTTACCGGAATTTTCAATTTTCACAATAAAACAAACTTGATTACAAAGTTTTAAAAACTAGCCATACTAACGGATTTTGATGAAAAGAAATACTTACAGACTTGAAAATCAAACACCATATGATCTAATCAAAAGAAATATAAATTAAAAAAACTAAACTAGCAGGTTACTTCCCTGTTTGCCAATTTCAACCAAATGGCTATTTCTGCAAACGTGGCCCCTTCTCAACTCCATATGAATTTTGAGGTCGGGAAGGATTTCTTTACAAACTTGTCCATTCTTTTACGAAGACAACCTTTCGACAACTGAAAGATGCTAAAAGGCTATCTCGGCAAGAACGGTTTAAAATACCGCCGAAACTAGCTTGGCTTATTTTGACCAAAAATTTAAGCATTTACTTTGCCACTAATTCTTTTTCTTATTTTTTTTTCAAATTAAAATAAAAGACATGGTTTTGCAGACACGACCTTTCAGCACCTCGGGGACGAGGATTTTAAGGTTGTGTTTAGCTAATTGACCAAAAATCCTAAAAATGATCAAAAGTGGCCGTTTATGCAAAGTCAGCCTTTCGGCGTCCCTCTCGGGAACATTCGACTATTTTTGGCAAAAGCGGCATCACCTGACTTATTTATGACAAAAATTAAAATTTAGATATTTTTTCTTCTATTTTTTTTTCAATTTTTCAAATTAAAACAAAAAAATCCGGTATTGCAAATACGGCCTTTCAGCGCCTCGGGGACGAAGATTATAAGGCTGTGAGGGTCAATCGACCAAAAAATCTACAAAATGACCCAAAAGTGGCCGTTTATGCAAAGTCAGCCTTCCGGCGTCCCTTTCGGGTACATTCGGCTGTTTTTGAAAACGGCATCACTCAACATATTTACAACGAAAAAATCAATTTCGATATTTTTGGTTATTTTTGGGAAAGGGGAGGTTGGACCCGATGAAGGTTGCCTACGTATCTCACACCATGTGAGAATCAAACCAGCGTAGTTCGGTAATAAAAGAACTAAATCATTTTAAGAAAAGAAATCGAACCATTTTTAAACAGTATTTCTAAAACAAATTATTTTCGGGGAAGCTAAACTATCTTTAATAAAAAAAATTTTGTTTTTGCATTTCTTCAAAAAATTATTTTCTATTCATTTTTTTTCATTTTCAAAAATTATTTTCCAAGAAAAGCATCTTGTTTTCCATTCGATTGACATCTTCCCCTCTTTTTTTTTTAATAACAAACCGGTCGGCATGTAAGATCGAAACAAATAAATGCACAGAGAAAGATGCAACAAGTTAGTCTTTTGTTTCAGGTACACCTGTCCTAGACAGGCCCAACCCCTGTGTTGAACCTCCTAAGTCAAATATGCACATGATGCAAATAAATGTTCCTATCGGGGATCCGGCATAAGGTTTTGTTATTCTAAGTCATCATCCTGTTGGAAAAGTGTCTAGACTAGCTTTAACTCGAGCGGACAACTCGAGCCGAAGAGTGTCAGTGCACCGGTAGCATGGCTTTCCGGCTTAATGGACAAAACTCTCCGCCTAAACATGTGTGACTACAAAATCCTTCACCGGGTGCCAAGCACCACGGCTATCTTGAGAAAAACGGGCTATGTCCAACAAATGCCCGGTATTATATTTCAAAAGACTCAGAAAAGAAAAAATGGGTATCGGCACAATTTATATACAGTTCACAAAATATCAAAGCGGTAAAGCGACATTTAGCATATCAAATATAAACATGTAATAAAATCGGATAATAAATAAGCCAAATAAAATAATTATTCAAAGCTCGAATTCTTAAACCCTGAACCAGTGGTTCTGGGTTTGTATCCCCAGCAGAGTCGCCAGAGCTGTCACACCTCATTTTGGCGCGCCCGCTACCCGGGGGTAGAAGTGTAAGGGGAGTTTTTCCAATTTAAGTGACAATATTCGAAACGGGATTATTTTATTTATTTCAGAGTCGCCACTTGGAATTAATTAAGGTGTCCTAAGTTACCGATTTATTTAAATCCCGAATCGAGGAAATTTACGACTTTCCGAATGAAGTCTGCGAACCAGAAATTCTAAGTAAGGAATTCTGTTGACCCGAGGGAAGGTGTTAGGCACCCCCGGATCCCGTGGTTCTAGCACGGTCGCTTCAATTATTATAAATGGCTAAAAATTCCTGATTTTATACATGCTTATAAATTATATGCTCTGATTAAACTTTAAAACCGCTCTATTAATTTGAAACCATACCAAAAGAAAGACTAATTACAATATAGACTCGGACTTTGACAGATAGGTAAATAATAAATAAAAAAAAGGTATCCGGATTACTTATTTGAAACTATGCCGATTAAAACCATTGTAAAACTAAACCAAAAAGGATCAATTTATTTAAAAGCGTATCTCTTAAAATTATTTCCAATTAAAGAATTGTACCCAATGATGTGTTATTTCCTAGCTTTTGACTTATGGCCGGAGATTGAATGAAAAGATGTGAACTAATGGAAAATCGACCAAAATATACGACATAGAAATAATTCGCCTTGGTTAATTATTTAGACGTGAGGTTGTCTACTTTGGATTTCGCTATCCTCAATTTGACGTTAATTGACGAAATCAAAATTATATGATTAAAGACGACTAACATTGTTATCTAAAAGCATTGGCTAACTTGTCTTGCTTGCTTAATTATAAATAGACCTCAAAAGAAAAATCAAAGTAAAGAAAAATCCAAAGAAAAATGATTCCAAACATCTTATGTTAATAGCTAAACTTTAAACAACCCAACATCTTGAACATGCTTAAACTACTTGATTTTAACAAATTACCTATGTAAAATATCAAAGGGAGTCTCAATCCGAATTGGCTAGTTTTACTTACACAAATCCAAACGTATACTAAAAATATAGAAAAAAAACTAATTAAGTAGAAATGAAAAAAAAACTGATATCTACTTTTTATCAATAGTCCAAAATAATCCAAGTTTACAAATACAAGCCTAAGCAAGTTTTGTTTCAATTCGTATATAATGAAAATAAGAACTAAGTAAACATACAAGACTAATGCACCTTCAATCTTCTAATGAATAACTGTACGATATCTATTTTAGCTAACAGTCCTTAATAAGTAATTAAACAAAATCATTTATGTAACGACTTCAAACAAAGGATTCAAAGTGATCTTCCAATTCATTTCCAATTCATTTCTGGTACAAGTATGATCAAGCTCAAAAGATGTGTACCTGGAATGTGACAGTACAAATGGAGGAAGAGAGATCAGTAACAGCACAGTGAGCAGCAACAAAATCAAAGACGAACCAACAGCACAAGCAGTAGCAAATCCCAACCAGAAATCCAAGATAAAACAGGAACCAAAGACAACCAACAATCCCAAAGATGATTTGAAACCAGAAGAAGAATCCAGAAAACAACGGAGCAAAATAGAACAGAATTCAGTGAAGAAACTGGAGGTGTTTATAGAACTGAAGCAACAAAGCAGGTATTCTGTCTATATTCTGCTTTAGACAGATGTTCCAGAAAAGAAAAGTGTATTCTCTGCCTTGTTTCTCTGATTTGTGAATGTCTATCTCTGTTTTTCCTAAGAAAACTCTCACTGTTTTCAGAATTTCCTATTGCTTCACAGTGTTCTGTTTTTCCCAGTGTGTCTCAATATGTGTGTGTGTGTGTGAAACTATTTTGCTCTCTCTCTTTTTTTCAGCAAGTGTTCAGTGTTTCTCTGTATGTCTTTTAGACTGCCAGAATTCTCTCTTGCTCTTAATGTAATGTATGTATTCCAGTGAGTCCCAGTTCTGTTTTTATAGCTAAAAAGAAAGCCAGGCAGCCCTTTAAACTAAGCTAAAAACACATCTCATTGCTTGGCACATGCTTATTTCAACCTTTCAATCACTCCCCCATGTGTTTTCATTTTCCAGCTCTTAAGAGCATTCAAAAGAATTTAACAAACTAATTTCTGACCAAAATATTCCTTGACAGCTACTTAAAGTTGTATAAGTGTGGGTTCTACTAATTAAACAATTCTTAAAGGCAAAAAATCACTGGAAAATGTTGCTGTCCAGCAGTCTCAACAAACTCACTCCATGTCATTGCACTCTAATGTTTAGTTCATGAACACTTAAATATACTAACAGCTATACCCAATTCACAACCTAATTTAAAATCAGCAGAATTCAAGGCTCAAAACCACAGGGGATCATAACAATTACATGCTACCAAAACAAACAACTATGAACCAGCAGTGAAGTCACATATAGTTGACAACTATAACTCAGCTACTATAAACCAATTTGTTTATAATTCAAGCACAAACGATTCAATCTTCAAAATAACAGTGATTCACTAGGGAATTAATCAGTATCAAGAGAATCACTGTCTTACTGTTCTAACAAGCAGACCTACGAAAGCAAATCGACGTTATTCGATTAGTCGATTACAACATTTATAATCGATAACACACAATCGCAAAAACAGTGAATCAAGAACTCTCGGCCAATGCCGGGGAATACAAAGCTAATTGTTCGACGACGCTAATCGACGCGAACACGTATTCGACAACATTCGTGGTCAAACACACAACACAGAATTAGAATTGACCAAACAAATGGTCTTTGAGAAGAAAATGAAACGGGGACGGTCAACAGAAATTTAGAAGAATTCAACAAAAAAACTATAAAACAATCAAACTAAAACAACGAGTAGAATTAAACAAGAACAGAAGAGAAAAGAAATACCTTGAAACTAAGAAATTGGGCTCGGCCGACTTGGTTTTTGGCATTCGAGGTCGAAAGGACCTTAATTGAAATGTTTTCTAAGCGAAAACAAATCAATTAAGGTCTATTAGACCTCAATTTCACAAAATCCGCTGAAGAAAATCCCCAATTCGAATTTAGGGTTCTTAAAGTACGGATTTGGGGCTTGACGATTTCTGGTTAGATTCGAACAAAAATAAAGTTGATTACGGTGAGAGGGAGGTCGGGGGAGTGTTCGGTGTAAGTCTTGGGTGTTTTGGGGTGATTTTCAAATTCTGGCGAATTTTCGATCGGATATTCGAAGAATTCGGGAGTGATTCGAGACAAGTGGTTAAGGGATTCGTGTAGAGGGGGGTTAGGGGATTCTATGGTGTTAAAATGGGGTGGTTTGGCCTACCGGAACCGCCGTGAGGCGATTTCCGGCAGGCGGTGGACGGTGGCTCGACGACGGCTAGGGCTTGGGGTGTCTCTAAGGTTAAGAGAGGAGGATAAGGGTTTGTTTGGTGAATGAGGGACTGAAACCGGGTTTTGGGGTTTAAAATTATCCTTTTAATCTCGACCGTTGGATCATAAAAATCCAACATCAGTTAAGGTGGGGGGAAGACAGTTTGGGCCGGGTAAGGTCAAGGGTGTTGGGCGGGTTTGGTGTTTGGTTGGCCTCAAATGGCCCAAATCCGATTTTGCTTCAATTTCTTTTGTTTTCTTCATTTAAAATCCTAAATAATTAAAACAAAAAAGATCTAAACTAATTAATTCCTAATTGTAAAATTGAGTCCTAATATTTTTTGTGTTTTTTAATTAATTCAACAATGACACGCATAGACAAAGGATACAAATAAGTAATTAAGACATGGCACAAAATTTACGAAAAATCCCACGCAATGCAAAAACTATTTTATTTTTGAATTTGGGCATTCATCTCTTTTCTTCTCAAGTCTTCTATATATGCTTCAAAGGGCCATCCACTATTATTGTTTCTCCGATGTGTCATCTGGTTGCAATGTAAGAAAATTGAAGGCTATTTAAAGCTTTGCTATCAAAAATAGGATTTTTTTGAGTTTGTTAGTTGTTTGGGTTGGGAGTTGTTCCAATTGATTGAAAATATCAGGAGTTCAAAATTTCAATTTGAAATGATTTTGAGTAGATTTGAATAGGATTTGAGTTACATTGTAGAAAAAAAAACGCAAGGAAGAAGACGCAATCAATTTTTTATATAATTATGTACAATCATGTATAATAGTGTAGATGAGTGTATAAACACATTTTATACACTATTATACACTTTTATACATCTTTATACAAGCTTATGTGGATGAAATTCTTCCACGATTTTTAGTTGCAATTCTTGTTCAAATCCAGTCCAAATCTCCATTAAATGACTTCAAATTTTATATACAACCTCCTTATACTATTTCTAACAATTCTAAATACTATCCACTCCAAAATTCTCACAAAATCAAATTCGAAATATAAACCCACATATTAAAGCTTGTTAAAAATCTAATTTTTGCCATTTAAATGGATTTGGTTTGTCGAACTAATATTTGTGTTATAGTTGCCGATTCGAAAATTAATTTAAAAACTTGAGCAATCTTTTTTAAAAACTAAATAGTAATTTTGAGAATTTGTTGGAATTGGATGTTGAATTTTAGCCTATTATTTTTGGGCTAGTTAGTTGTAAATTGAAATATGAGCTATAAAATTGAAAAGTAGGAATCTAGTTGTTGATATATGAAATTTTTCTGGAATATAATCCTCTATTTATAGGGAGAGTGATTTAGTCACCAAGTAATAGACCCTAGAATCTCTCTAAATCTAGATACACCATAAATAAAATTCTATTTATAACAAATTGGAATAATTAAGATTTTGACGATGAAGTTATATTGGCGGGGCAAGTGCACATACAACCATTTTATGAGATGTTATTTAGAGATTAGTCAGTACATATTTTATCCTGAAATTTTGAACTAAAAATCTAAACTTCAGGACAATTCAAGACACTTTTGTCTCGAAAATTTAAACTGAAAACATGATGCACTCACTGATTCCTAAAAATCAGCCTTAGAGTGGTACTTGATGCCATTCGTACACCGCTTCTCAGGGCCCTTTGCGACAGAGTGACCCCGTCGGGCGATCCAGCCACTCGAATTCAAGTTCGATCCATTAGTTTTTTTTTTCCACCAAAAAAACGAGACAAAAAAATATCCTGGATCTTACATATTATATTTTAGGGGTTGTTGGACGGAGTAATGGGTTTTTATATTTGTAACAATAACTTTCAGGAATTTTTTTTTTATCACACTTTTCCGCAAGAAATTTAAAAATAATCATATTTATCACTGGTCACTGAAAATAGCCAAGTTTCAAAAGTTATCGAAATTTAGCCACTTTAAATCTAAGCGAAAATATTGTTCAAAATACGGAAAAAATACGCCCGCAAATTTTATGGGAGTTCCAACATAAGTATGCTTGAACTCCCGTAAATTTTACGGGAGTTCGTTCAAGTATAATTATGCTGGAACTACCGCAAATTTTACGGGAGTTTCAGCAAGTATAATTGTCCAGTATAATATACTGGAGTTTGGAGCACTGGTACTCCAGTCTCCTGCAAACTTTACATTACAGGAGTTAGCAAAGTATACCGGTCCAGTATAAAATACTGGAGTTCGTACACAAATGCACCAGAACTCCTGTATATTATACTAGACCGATCCCTGTTGCAGAAAAATAGTAACTATTTTTTATTAACTTGGTAAATAACGACTATTTTTTATTGACTAGTGAAAACTGGCTATACCATGTTTGCCACTTTTTTGAAATTTTATTTTTATTTTAGATTTGTTTGTTTAGGACAACCTTAAACCTATGGCCCTTCGGTTCTCCAATTGCTGTCTTCAAAAAGGAGCCCAGTACGCAAATGCTATAAGGAAGCGGCAAAATGGGGCACGTGTAGCCCGTAGGGACAATTCCAAAAGGGGCAAATTCGTCAGAGCAAGAAAAAATATGCATCTCTTTGGCTACTACGGAACCCTCAAAACATTCGCACATTATTATATCGTATCTCTCTACAAACTCCAGCGGGCCGTAGATCCGAGAAGTTTGGGAAAAAAACCCTAACTTCTCTTATTACTCACAACTGCAGCATCTCTTCTCTTCCTCTACATCTTCAGGTACCTTTCTCCTTTGTTTATTTTCTAGTTACTTTTTTTAAAATATATTTTGGATATAGTTTTTGAATCTCTAGATATCGCGTGTAAATTAAATGCTTTTTTTGTTTTTGTTTTTTGTGTTGTCTGGTTTGAAGTAGATATAATCTTATGAATCTGTATATGGGTCCTCTTTATGTATGAATCAGCTTACATCTGTCAATATGTTTTTAAAAGAAAAGAGAAAGCAGAAAAATTTACTCGTTAATATCATTTTTTGCTAAACTTATTGTCTTTAGAAGGATAATGACAGGCTAGGTTGGGGTGGGGTGTGAATCGAACTTCCGGTGTTTTGGTCGGTTCAGTTTGGTTTGATTTGGGTTATGGTGGGATAGGATAAACTTTTTGACAATATATAGTTCCAAGCCAAAAACTTTTTGTTTGCTGATGTGCTGTGAATTCTTTCTAGTCATGGCAGGTGCAGCTCCTGAAGGATCACAGTTTGATGCTCGTCAGTATGATTCTAAAATGACAGAGTTGTGAGTATCACTGTCTCGATTATACTGTTGCTTTTCTATTCTCATATTGTGTTATGTTGCCTTGAGTTTGTCTATCCACACATCGGCATACCTGGGTGTCAAAATCATGCATGTGTTAGAAATAGTAAATATTTAGTTATAACGCATGACAACTTTCTTTGATTGCTTATACAGGCTAAATGCTGAAGGGCAAGACTTCTTTACCTCATACGACGAGGTCTATGATAGTTTTGATGCCATGGGATTGAAGGAGAACCTCCTCAGGGGCATTTACGCATACGGTCAGTTGAAAGTCTTTTTCCGTTTCTCTTTCTCGGTTCTTGACTTGTGTACAGATTATGAAGAAGAGGATGGCTAATTTTCCTTCTCTTCGTGCTGATACCAAGTTAGGGATTGGATCAATGTGAATGCTTCCTCTCCTTTTACCATAGGAGCTTTGCCTTTTTCATGGTTGTTCTGTGCATATTCTCTCGTAATATAGTATTGTCTTCATTTTCGATCACTTTTCTATTTTCGAACTGTCAGATTCTTAGATCTAAATATTGGAATATATCCATTGTAGGTTTTGAGAAACCCTCAGCAATTCAACAAAGAGGAATTGTACCTTTCTGCAAAGGTCTTGATGTGATTCAACAGGCGCAGTCTGGAACTGGAAAGACTGCTACTTTTTGCTCTGGAATTCTGCAACAACTAGACTATGAACTACTAGACTGTCAAGCTTTGGTCTTGGCACCTACTCGTGAGCTTGCACAGCAAATTGAAAAGGTCATGCGAGCACTTGGAGACTATCTTGGTGTCAAGGTTCATGCTTGTGTGGGAGGCACCAGTGTCCGTGAGGATCAACGCATCCTTTCAAGCGGGGTTCACGTTGTTGTGGGAACCCCTGGACGTGTATTTGACATGCTAAGGAGACAGTCTCTCCGCCCTGATCACATAAAGATGTTTGTATTGGACGAGGCTGATGAAATGCTTTCCAGAGGCTTCAAGGATCAGGTCGACTATTTGGATGAAAAAATGCCCCTTCTTTTCCCACATACCTGTGCAGTGTCTGTGATGCACACACATATTCATCTTTGCATGGATATCTCTGTTTTTTTTATATGGAAGTTTCAACCTGTTCTCTATAAAAGAATGACAGTCTTGATGTTAAGGTTCTTGAGTTCACATGTTATACAAATGATTTTAGAATGAGACCACCAACATCATCAATGTAGTGGGGTTGATTATGTTTAGGGGTTAGTTTTTCTTTCAGCATGAGAAGTATGAGTCTGTGCAGAAGTATTCACTTGTTTTCCCGGGGAATGAGGGGTGTGCAGAGGTTTTAGTTACTGGAAAAAGTGATATCTGGTCTATGGTGGACTTGAAGGGGAGCATTGGCATAATGATCAAGTTGTCTCCGTTTGACCTAATAGGCCACGGGGTCAAGCCGTGGAATCAGCCACTAATGATGCTTGCATTAGGGCAGACTACCAATGTCGCATCCCCTCGGGGTGAGGCCCTTCCCCGGAATCTGCGTGAACGCGTGATACTTTCTGCTCCAAATTATTGTGGTAGAGGTCAAGGATACCATCTTTTTTTCTGTTTTCTTTATGGTAGTTTCTTTTCTTTTAAGTTTGTTGGAGCATAGTTTAAATCCATGGCCTTGTTTTTTTGATATTTTGTGATCAGGTATGTGTGACGCTGTAAATTATGTTTAGCTTTGCAATGATGTCCAATGTATTTGTGATTACGTTGTCCACTTTCCTTGTCTGTGGTTTTTTGATGTATGCTGTGGTTGTATTCCCAGTACTTCCGTGTTAGTGTTCTAGGTCTGTATCCACTGCTTGTCTTAACGTGGAATATTCTACTTAAATTTACATGATTTCTTCCCTGGTGGTTCTAAAGTTTACATATTTTCTCTGTCCCCAGATCTATGATATTTTCCAGCTCTTGCCTCCTAAGATTCAGGTTGGTGTTTTCTCTGCCACAATGCCTCCTGAGGCCCTTGAGATCACAAGGAAGTTCATGAACAAACCCGTGAGGATTCTTGTGAAACGCGACGAACTGACCTTAGAAGGTATTAAGCAGTTTTATGTGAATGTGGACAAGGAAGAATGGAAGCTTGAGACCCTTTGTGATCTGTATGAAACCTTAGCCATCACACAGAGTGTGATATTTGTGAATACTCGTCGCAAAGTTGATTGGTTGACTGACAAGATGCGAAGCAGAGACCATACAGTCTCAGCCACTCATGGTGACATGGATCAGAATACTAGGGATATTATAATGCGCGAATTTCGTTCTGGTTCCTCTCGTGTTCTCATCACCACTGATCTTTTGGCTAGAGGAATTGATGTCCAACAAGTCTCCCTTGTCATAAATTATGATCTCCCCACTCAACCTGAGAATTACCTTCATCGTATTGGACGTAGTGGGAGGTTTGGTAGGAAGGGTGTTTCAATCAACTTCGTAACTAATGACGATGAGAGAATGCTGTCTGACATTCAGAGGTTTTACAACGTGGTGATTGAGGAGCTTCCAGCAAATGTTGCTGATCTCCTGTAACCAGCTTTGGACATTCAGAGGTTTTACAACGTGGTGTTTTAGCTGTGTCTCCAAACTTTTCTTCTTCATCTTCTAGATATCCTTCTTACCTTTTGTTTGTTAGTAGTTTCTGCGATTCTGAACTAATGAGTAATGCATATTAGCATTTTGTAATCCATCATCTTATTTAGTGGTGGGCTTTTGCTAGTTTTTGACATCCAAAAGTTTGTATTTGAAGGATGATATCAGAGTACATTTTAAATTTGCAATTTGAAAGAGATGCTTCAGTTCCCCCCCCCCCCCCTCCCCAACCCAACCAACACACACACACAATAGGTAGAGTAAATTACAACCCCCTTAAGCAATGAGAAAGAGAAGTATACGCAGGAAAACTAAACCAGCTTTTAATAATCTGATTGTATATTTAAATACATATATTTTGTGCCAAAGTAATGAAGATTGATGAATAAATAGATGTAAGTCATGGTGCTGCTTAATCTCATAAACAGTAACGTAATTGATATGGCACTGGCTAGGAGCTAATATAGCTTTGAGTTATTGCGGTAAAATACGTGCTATTTGTAACTTTATATATTTTTGGATCTTTGATCTTTTGTCCAATATATTAACACGTGAGTACCATGCCTATTATTCATATTTGTAGGTTAACGGCTCTTATCATGGCATTAACTAAAAAAGAAAGTAAATTGGTGATGGCATTAGTTTCCTCTCCAAACAAGGATAGTTATGGCAATTCTAAATTCCGATGATCTTTTGTTTTTCATTTTGTTGGTTAATTTTTGGGTCAAAGTAGGGTTCCCTTTCCCGTTCAAAAAGAGAGGGGTATTGTTTTCCTATACTAAAAGGTTAAGGGGGTAAGTAGAATTTACTCTAAAACATAATAACCTAAATAGAAAGTACTCCCTCCATCCCAATTGATGGTATTTAGGTTGGTATAAAGTTTTAAGAAAGAAAAAACAAGTTGTGAAATATTGGTTTAAGAAAGCCATAAACATGAAGTCTGTGCAGTGAAATCTCTTTTTTGTGCTTAAAATTGTCCTTGTTCTAATTATTTAGGACATGTTAATAGTAAAATAGAAAGTGGTGTATTTGATGTGCAACTTTTTTCTTTTTGTTTGGGAACGATGAGATTTGACCTTATAATTACCAAAAAAGGTGCTCTATTCATTTAAGAGACGAATTGCTTCGTTTCATCTAAACTTAACGTGGTTCGGATCAAAATAATCCTACGTCCACCAGAGAACAATTGCCTTTCTATTATTTACAAAGGAAGGGGAGATTTCCCAATTACACTTAAGAGAATTTCTCTCTTAACTCTCTACTCACAACAATATATTGTATTGTTTTTGGGATGGTTTCTACAAATGAAAGAGTGCATCTATTTATAGGGGTAAGGACCTCCTCTTGATGTCATTGGTGACATCAAACTACCTCCTCTTGATGTCATGGGTGACATCAAAGGAGGAAGCTTCCTCCTAGCATTCATGCCAACTCTTTCCACCAACTCTTTCAATTGGCATGCCATTGTTGACTAAACCTAAACCAACATTTTCAACATGCCATTGTTGACTAAACATAAAACCAACATTTTCAATCACCACCTTGGTTTGCGTTTCGAGCGTGCGTGTGAACAACTCTGGCCAAAACTTCTAAGCTTACTCGGCAATCCCGTTGTAAGAAACAAGAAGAATCAAACCATGGTTGAACATACCACCTCCACCTAACAACTGTTCTCTTCGGAGCTGCATCAATTGACGCACACCCCCGCCAAGTCTTTTTAGTGTGCAAACTTAGCGAGCGGGACTATCTTGGTCAACATATCCGCAGCATTATCGTCTGTGATAACCTTCACGACCTTGATAGTTCCCTCTTCAACAACATCTCGAAGGAAATGAAATCTGACATCAATGTGTTTAGTGCGCTCATGAAATCTTTGATTTTTCATTAGATGAATAGCACTTTGACTATCACATCTAAGAGTTGATTCCAGCTGAACCAAACTCAATTCCGCTACTAAACCTTTTAACCAGATAGCTTCCTTCACCGCCTCAGTTGCTGCCATGTATTCTGCTTCTGTCGTAGACAAAGCGACAATCGACTGCAGAGTCGACTTCCAACTAACGGCACTGCCAACGAGGGTAAAGATGTATCCAGTTGTGGACCTTCTTCTGTCCAGATCTCCTGCATAGTCGGAATCCACATAACCGAGAATTGAAATACCTCCACCCCTTTTTCGAAAGGTGAGACCATCATCGGAAGCTCCTTTGAGATATCTCAATATCCACTCGACAGCTTCCCAATGCCTCTTTCCTAGGATGGACATGTATCTACTTACCACACTTACAGATTGAGCAATATCTCGACGTGTGCATACCATAGCATACATAATGCTACTAACTGCACTGGCGTAAGGAATCTTTGACATATGCTCCACCTCATCCTCGGACCGAGGCATTTGTAACTCTGAAAGTTTAAAATGAGGAGCTAATGGTGTACTTACAGCTTGCACGTATGCATATTGAATCTCTCGAGAATCCTTTCAATATACCTCTTTTGAGAAAGATGTACAACACCGTCTTCTCTTGAAATCTCCATACCAAGGATTTTCTTTGCAGCTCCTAAATCCTTCATGTCAAATTCCTTACTCAATAGCTTCTTCAAAGCATTTATCTTTGTAATGTTGTTAGCATCAATAAGTATATTTTCAACATACAACAATAAATAAATCATTTAGTTACCAGACATCTTCTTTTGATACACACAACTATCAAATGCACTCCTTGAGAATTCATGTGTAGTCATGAATGGATCAAACCTCTTGTACCACTATCTAGGGGATTGCTTCAAACCATACAAAGACTTCTTTAGTTGGCATACGTGATCTTCTTTTCCCTCAGCTAGGAAACCTTCAGGCTGATCCATATAGATTGTCTCTTCTAGATCACCGTGTAAGAAAGCAGTTTTGACATCAAGCTGTTGAAGCTCCAAGTCAAATTGTGCAACCAATGGTAGTAGCACGCGAATTGAGCTATGCTTCACGACTGGAGAGAAAATTTCATTATAGTCAATTCCTTCCTTCTGACTGAAACTTTTTGCAACCAATCTCGCCTTAAACCTAACATCTTCCACTTCAGGAATTCCCTCTTTCTTTTTGTAGATCCACTTGCATCCAACTGTCCTCTTCCCCTTTTGTCTTTTCACTAAGACACATGTCTAATTCTTGCGAAGAGACTCCATCTCTTCCGTCATGGCTAACCGCCATTGTACAGCATCCTTGCAAGAAGTTGCTTCAATATACGAGGAGGGCTCCAGATCCTTAATCTCTTCTTGTGTAGCAATGAATGCATATGCAATCAAATTTGCTTGATTTATAAGGCGTTCCAGTTCTCGTGTCTGCCTTTTTTCCCTCCCCTTCACAATTGTGTATGTTTCGTTGATAACAAGTTCTTCAAGATCTACATCTTCTGACTCATCTTTAACCTGAGTCTCTTGATCCTTTTCCTTAGCAAGCTCCACCGGAGGCTCCACCTGCTCGTTGTTCTTGTTTCCTGAAAACTCCACGGAAACTTTACGGGGATCAAGTATAGAGGATTCATCGGAGGTGACATCTCTACTAACTATAAATTTGAGTAAAGACAAACACCAAAGTTTGTACCTTTTTACTCCATCCACATACCCTACGAATATGGCCTTCTTGGCCCTTGGTTCAAGCTTTCCTTCATTAACGTGATAATAAGCTGGACACCCAAATACTCGTAAGTATGAATAGTTAGAGGGTTCACCTGACCATACCTCATTCGGAGTCTTAAATTCAATTGCCGATGCTGGAGATCGATTGACAATATGAGCAGCAGTGTGAACTGCTTTTGCCCAAAACACTTTGGACATTTTGGCTTGTATGAACATACAACAACGAGCCTTTTCAAGAAGAGTTTCTGTTCATTCTCTCGGCAACTCCATTCTGCTGTGGGGTATGCCTGACAGTCCTATGTCTTGAGATCCCATGAACCTTGCATAATTCATTAAACTCTTCATTGCAAAACTCCAAGCCATTGTTTGTGCGAAGATACTTGATTTTCCGCTCCATTTGATTTTCAACCAAAATCTTCCACTCTTTAAATGCTTCAAAAGCATCACTTTTTGCCTTCAAAAAATGCACCCAAACCTTTCGTGAGAAATCATCAATAAAAGTGAGAAAATACCACTTTCCTCCTTTCGATGGAAGTTTAGAGGGACCCCATAAATCTGAATGGATGTAGTCTAGCACTCCTCTTGTCTTGTGTTTGCCGGTGCTGAAGCTGACCTTCTTCTGCTTCCCTAGAACGCAATGCTCACAGAAGTCAATAGTGCCGATCTTCTCACCTTCCAAAAGGTTACGATTGCTCGGCATCTCCAGTCCACGTGCGCTCATATGACCCAGTCTCATGTGCCATATTCTTGCTTTGTCATCATTAGCCGAGGGTTACGATTGCTCAGCTTCTCCAGTCCACGTGCGCTCATATGACCCAGTCTCATGTGCCATAATCTTGCCTTGTCATCATTAGATAACTGCACTGTAGATGCATTTGCAGAGCCAACAATGGTGCTTCCGGCCAATGTGTAAAGGCCGTTCTCCAGCTTGCCTTTCAGCATGACTAAAGAACCTTTAGTCACCTTCATAGTTCCTGCTTCGCTCATGTACCTGTAGCCTTGTTCATCCAGAGTACCCAAGGAGATCAAATTCTTCTTCAGATCAGGAACATGATGGACTTGTGTAATAGTCCTCACGACTCCATCATGGCAACGAACTCGAACCGAGCCAATGCCAACTATTGCACAAGTTGCATTATTGCCCATTACTACGGTTCCTCCACTTTTCTCATAGCTGCTAAACCAGTCTTTTCGGAACGTCATATGTAGAGTACAAGTAGAGTCTAATACCCATTTGTTTTCATAATTACTATTATTACACGATGTTGTTAGTACATAATCATTATCAAAATCATGTACCTGTTCAACTGTAGATGCACTCGCTTTTTCCTTGGACTTTGACATTGGGCAATCTCGTTCAAAGTGCCCCTTCTTGCCACAACCCCAACACTCTGTATTCTTCTTGTTCACACGAGACTTTGATCTGTACTTTGATTTGCTCTTTCCCTGTTGGCTAGTCCGGCCTCTCACAAAGAGCCCACTTGCCTGGTCATCTCTGTCTCCTTCGATGTGCCTCCGCACATCACTAGAGTTAAGTGCCTGCCGCACTTGCTCAAGCTTGATAGGCTCCTTGCTATACATCATTGAATTCTCAATATCATGATATCCTGAAGTCAATGAAAATAGCAAAGCACATGCAAGCGTCTCCTCCTCCCTTTTAATTCCTGCAATCTGTAAGTCCATGACAAGTTTATTGAACGCATCTAAATGATCTTGTAACGAAGTACCTGATCCCATCTTAAATGTGTGAAGACGCTGTTGTAACAACATCCTTGTTGTCACTAATCGGTCTTGGTATAGCCCTTCTAGCTTTTCCCATAACTGTTTGGTTGTCTCTTCAGTACATGTACTCACTTCACAAAGCACGTTAGGTGCAAGGGATAATTGGATTGCACTCAATGCATCCCCTTCAATCTTCTCCATGTCGGAAGTTGATATATCCTTAGGATACTTTCCGTCAATAGCATGGATTGAACCTTCCCTCCATAGTAACGCCATCATCTGGATCTTCCGGATGTTGAAGTTGTTGCGTCCATTGAATCTATCAATTTCAAACTTCATGGAACTCATCTTTGCTTGTTCTTCCTCCTTGGATCGTTATAGAATCCTGTCGCTCTGATACCAATTGTTAGCGGAAACGTAAAAGAAAGAACACAAGATTTAACGTGGTTCGGATCAAAATAATCCTACGTCCACCAGAGAACAATTGCCTTACTATTATTTACAAAGGAATGGGAGATTTCCCAATTACACTTAAGAGAATTTCTCTCTTAACTCTCTACTCACAACAATATATTGTATTGTTTTTGGGATGGTTTCTACAAATGAAAGAGTGCATCTATTTATAGGGGTAAGGACCTCCTCTTGATGTCATTGGTGACATCAAACTACCTCTTCTTGATGTCATGGGTGACATCAAAGGAGGAAGCTTCCTCCTAGCATTCATGCCAACTCTTTCCACCAACTCTTCCAATTGGCATGCCATTGTTGACTTTTTGTTTGGGAACGATGAGATTTGACCTTATAATTACCAAAAAAGGTGCTCTATTCATTTAAGAGACGAATTGCTTCGTTTCATCTAAACTCTTCTTATTTGGTGGGGGCTAAAGAAACATCAGTATTTCCTCCATTGAACTAAGTGGGCATTTGGACAAAAAATTTAAAATAGGGTGAATTTCTATTTAGTAAAAATAGTATTTGAAATTTAAAGTTCTGTTTGGACAGTTTTGTGAGTGATTTTAGTGTAATTTTAAAAAAATAGTTTTTTGGGGGTTTTTAAAATTTTTGAATTTTTCAAAATGCATCTTCAAGTGAAATTTTATGAACAAACGCCGATTTCGAAAAAAGTGAAATATTTTTGAAAAAAAGGAAAAAAATGTTGTATATCCAACCGGCTCTTAGAATTGTGTTTCGACATGAATATAATTTTGGATTGTTTTTTAAAGTTTTATGAGTTATTTTATAGATACCCTTTACTATATTACGTGTTATAGATACCTTTTATGTTTTTATATAATGTATTTCATGTATTAAGCTGTTGTATTCATTAATAAAACCAAAGAAATAGGCGTAAAAAGTGGACTACCAGCTAAGTTTGACATGTATTTAGCCGTATTCAAGCGGAATTAACGTTAAATACAGTAACGTATCTGCGCAAAATCTGGAAGGTTAAACAAGTTAAAAACGGAAGGAAATCAAAGCACATGATATTCTCCTAATTTAACTCATTAAACTGGTTAAAAACAGACCGAAATCAAATCACATGATATTTTCCTAATTTAGCTCAACAACTAAAACAATCCCTCATTAATCAATATTTGAAAGACACATAATAAAGATTATAACTGAATAAAGAGAAATAAACATGAATACAGTTGAGTAGAAACTGTATCCAGTTGAACACAACAAAATATAACTTAATTTATCTTAATAAACCACTTGAATACAACAAAATACAACTGAATACAGCTAAATAAAACTCTTGAATGCAACAAAATACAACTAACTTCTGCTGAATAAAATACTTGAATATAACTAACTACAACTCAATACAGTTGTATAAAACACTTGAATACAACTAGAATAGATAAAACAGTAACATGTTAGTTGATGATCAAAACAAATAGAAATAGATAAATGCTGGAGAAGGAGGATGATGATGGCGACTTCCACATATTTTACTAAGTCTTTTATGTTGTTTCGGGCCATTTGCCTATGGGGAGATGACTGTTGTTTTTAGGACTCTCGAAGAGCCGGTTTTTCAATTCGCTGCATTTTTGGGCTTTACTACCTTTCTTCCCCTCCCCATTATAGCATCTGGACTGTAATTAAGTAACAAGAACTAAAGAAGAGGTATGAATCGTGGGTTGAGGGAGAAAGAGTAAAATGTATGCAAAAAGAGAGAGAATGCGGTTAGTTAATTTTACGGTGATTATGTGAGAGAAAACACTAAGAAGGAGAGAGAAATATATTATTTAGCATATATAATGCCTTAAATGTAGAATGCAACTATAATTAAATATTTGGCTATAAAGTATAAAAGGTATGTATATGATCTAATATTTTAAAATGGTATTTATTTAAAATAAATAGGGTATTAAGGTTTTCTATAAGGTGTAAAAATTCCTACATTTACAGACTTACCCCGAGCCTTAGCATTGCGTGGCCTGTTAGCATTAAAAAATACTCAAATACTAAATAAAGAAAATCAAGAAGTTAATATCTGGAATTCGAATAAGTTGAATAACATATGAGATTACATATTTGTAAGGCATATTACATATTTGTAAGCAAGGCATTGGCCACCAAGAGAGTAACAATAGTTCAAAAGAATCGATTTCCTTTAGTTTTCTTATAAAGTCCAATACGTATACTAACTTTGATTAAAGCAAGATAATCCATCTCTCCATAAAAGTAGGACAAGAAAGTAAAAAGGTGAGAGCCTGAAATCATGCTACAATTCTCATATTTTTAAAATTTTTCTCTCAATTAGAAGAATTATTATTTAATCCTATTTTCGCAAGGTAGAGGTAAGGTCCGGATACATACTACCCACTTCAAACCCCACTTATGGGATTATACTGAGTATATTGTTGTTGTTGTACTATTAAAGTATTTAATAGTTTTTTCCGTTATTCTTCTTTTGCAGGACAAAATCTTCTCTTAACACATACAGCCAGTAGAAGAACAACTGTGACAACACTCCGAGTGTAAAAACGGAGTACCATTTTATCATTTTGCCAGGTAGAAAGAACTGCATGATTTACAAGCATCAAATCTCTAGCTTTATAATAAACTCTCTATCCCTCTCCAATTTTGCTACGCTTAATATATAATAGGAGAGAACCTGTGCAAACGTCTTAATAAGTACTTAAATTAACAACAAACCACATATCACTAATTTCTTGATACGAATAGAATAACATACTTTAGAGGTTCTGAACAGCTGGTTCCGACTTTACAAAAGAGGGGAAAGACCCTTTTATGCCATTAGCACAATTTCGCCTTGTGAGCCTGAGGATGCAAGAAAATAAGGATATAAATAAATGTAAAACAAGACAATCTGAAAAACACCACATACAAACAAGACATAGGAAGAAAACATACATCTGTCGAAAATATCCTTGGCCAACAGCAGTAAACTATCTTGGTCTTCAGCCATCTTCGAAACTCTCGCTTCTTCCTTAGCTGCTTCAGCTGCTACAAATGATTTATTGTCAGCTTCTGCAACCTTATAGACAGCAGTCTTTGCTGCTTCTTCAACAGTATCACCAAGATAGTTACTACTTGGAAACTGTCTTGGCCCAACATGTTTTTGTTTTGGTGTAGCAGTCTTTGTTCTTTCTAACACCTCTTTCTTAATCCTGTAGCAATTCTCAATCTGCAGTGGATGCCGCAAATCAAAATGCCAGAATTCAGAATTTTAATAGTCAGGTGAATATCAGAATGCAGTATTCGGTGGTTCAGCAAGTATACAACTAATTCATTCACGCTCTTTAGCTTGTCCTTCGACTCCAGTTTAAAAAATCCATAAATCATACAGATCATTATGTGGTAAAGAAGAAAAGTTAGTGGAAAAGATGCACTTTACTGATGTAAACATTCTTTTCCATCCAAATCATATTAGATAACCAAAAGAACAATTCCTCACACAAGAAAAGAATTACTCTGCCCAAAAGATGCAAGCATTTCACTACATAAAATACCAAGCACCCAAGCCACATAATGATATATGCATGACATTGCACAACTTACTTGGTTATGATGACCTTAATTGTGCCACTACTCCAGCTTCAAACCTCTTAAACTGGCGAGGAAACTTAGCATACTCATTCAACCAAGCTATTAGCTTTATAAGGGTGTTCCAGAATGTGGGTTTTACTTAGAAGTTTTTTTCTTATATTCTTCAAGAAAGTCGAAAAATAAGCACATACAGCTTTATGTTTAAAAACCAGACCAGTTTTCTGGTGCCAAAAGAAGTTACAAAAGAAAGTGTGACCAGTAATCCAACTGATAAATGAGAATAAAACAAGTTGACCTTTTCAAGTTTGTCTTGTTGAACAAGCCTCCTCAGCCTAGAACTCAGCAGCCTTCTGAAGTTTTGCGGCACCTCATGCCTTTGCTGCATTAGATACAAACACAATAAGAAAGGTTCCCTTCAGTCATTTCTTGCATAAGAGTATATGCATTGAATTACGAGAAATCAACTAGCAAATACTTTTTTTTATTGGTGATCAACCAGCAAATACATTACTGAACTAACTATTTTATCAGACAAAAGAAAACAACTACTATGAGAATTATCAAAACTCAATATCTTGAATTCCAAATGACATACTTCTGCAATCATTCTTCCATGTGTGCAGCAGGTCTGCAACGATTTCTTGCTAGGTGGTGGGAGTAAGTTTTTAGTTCTGTTCATTAGCCAATTTGAAATGAAATCTTTTAGAGAAAAGTTTTGTTCTGATCATTAATCAAAGCTGAAATGTTTTCCTTTTTCCTGGATGAATTCTAGCTCTTTGCCACAGAGAGAGAACCTGGGTATCTTGAGGGGTTCCTCTCTGTCTGTGTCTTTCAAGTGTGACAAAGAAAACATGGAGATGTAAACAAGAAACATGAACACATATTTTTTAGGTCTTTATGTTGGACAACAGAAAAGGTCTTCATCCCATACATGGCTGCGCCACATTATCATTTTAATGGCTTAGGAACTGTAACTGCTTTATAGTTGTTGAAAATCCTATTGTTATTATTGATATAGCTTTTATCTAGCTTCAGAAAACTTAAAATTCATTTCTGAATGGTCAAAATCACAGAGATTCCTAGTACTAGTAGTAAAATATAACAGTTTATTTGAATGTCAAGGAGTAAGCAGAAGTATCAAATACCTCATGGATGGCTAGAAAAGCCAAAAGAGAAAATCAGAAAGTATAATGGTGCTGCTTTATACCTCGATGAAGTTAACAATTGTGCTTGTGTCTGATCCATTTGGCTCTTTTAGACTTGAAAGCGCATCATATATCATATGATTGTACCTTAATAAGAATAAAGCAATAATACTATTTCAAGAAAACATGAACAGAATTGCTCGGAACTATGAGAGAACAAAATGAAAAATTGTAATGTACACTGAAGGCTATCAAACACAGTTATATAGTTTGTTCTTCCACCTATATTCAATTATTTGGAAGAAGATGCAAGAGGTTCTCTCCAGTAGATTAAAATCCAGCTAAATTTTTTAAATAATGAGAATTCATCACAATTTAATAATGTCTTATTTGAGATACCAGGAAATGATGAGCATTCATCAAGTACTATGTTTCAGCCTTGCAGAAATTCTAATATGGTCAATTAGAGATACAAGACTCTTTATTTAGATGGTAAAAGGGCCATCAGTAAGATTACATCTTTGTGTCCTTACTAGTATCCATGTCGGACCAGATTGTTTCACCCCATAATCAGTAGTTAATACATTACCATACAGAAGCACTTCATACCATTCAAAGAAAAGCATCGGCTTATCTTTTTTCCAGTGTGATTTAACAATAAAAAACGTTTGGCAAAGATGAAATCATTATCTCAAAGAAATATGGATTTAACGTTTCACTCTCTGAATTATTCAAGAATTTGAAAAGGAAATTCAGAGACAAACTTAGAAGCAGTTTTTCCGTCTAATGCGCATTTTGAAGAATCTTCCATGACGGTGTCTGCTGCTGCATCTTGTAGAACTGGAGTGGAGGAAACAGGGGCCTGTGTGATGAGCAATGGAGCTGCAGGAGCATCAGCCTTCACTTTTTGTGTCCTAGATTTATCTCTTGGTCCTTGTCCACTGGCACTAACATTCAAATTTCTCCATTTATCCTATATAAAATGCAATGCCAGAAGTTTAAAAGAAAAATTGAAAAGAGAAGTACAATGCAAGAAAACCATAAGATTCGTATCGACATCTAAATCAACTTCATTCATTCACAAGCATTAAGAGGCAGGGGGAATTCAAAACATTCGGCTAACAGATTAAATCTACTAGAAAGAATTAGTGTATTACATCAATGCTTAACTATAAAATCACAATCTTCACTGGACGTATGCTTATCTGTCATAAGTAACTATTATTTAAGGCCAGAAATCACCAAACACACAGCTCACAAGCAGGTGATCAACCTAGGAACAAGCAAATATCTTCACAAATTATCTGTATTAAATCTAGGTCGCTTGAAATGTAGCAAAATCACGACTTGGAATGGTCGATAGACATTAGAACGTCGTACAGGAAGCTAAAGAAGGAGACAAGTTGCTGGCTAGATAATGTTGGAAGAAGGTCTTCCTCTTTGCCAGTATCTTAAACTTGTCCTTAAGAAGCAGGGGGAATTCAAAACATTAGGCTAACAGATTAAATCTACTGGAAAGAATTAGTGTATTACATCAATGCTTAACTATAAAATCACAATCTTCACTGGACGCATGCTTATCTGTCATAAGTAACGATTATTTAAGGCCAGAAGTCACCAAACACACAGCTCACAAGCAGGTGATCAACCTAGGAACAAGCAAATATCTTCACAAATTATCTGTATTAAATCTAGGTCGCTTGAAATGTAGCAAAATCACGACTTGGCAATGGTCGATAGACATTAGAACGTCGTACAGGAAGTTAAAGAAGGAGACAAGTTGCGGGCTAGATAATGTTGGAAGAAGGTCTTCCTCTTTGCCAGTATCTTAAATTTGTCCCCTTACCTATAGCTGCCAAAGTTCCTTTTCTTATCAGTAACTTAAAAAAATTTAGCTGTCAAAGTTCCATTTTTTATCAGTAACTTAAAAGAATAGCTGCCGAAGTTCATTCGTCCCTGTTGTAATCACTAACAATCTTTCATTACACATATCTACAATATCCTTTCGTACATCTAAGCTTCTATGGTAATCGGGTAACTCCTATCATATAGGTTATCCAAGTAATTATTTGAAAACTAAAGTTTCAGCACTTTGAAATATGTAGCGCAATTGAATCCCCTTCGTCTATAAACCACACTTTACAAACAGGATAAAAACAAAACATTTTGTGTATATGTGAGTATTTGAATTTTCTGATAGTAATGTATTCATTTGCTGTGCAAGTTTGCATTTTTATGAATTCCTTGTTAAATTTTCTGGCTAATAATTGCAACTAGTTACAACATATCAACTTCGTCTTCAGTTAATATAGACAAAATTGATCTTCACCTTAAAAACAATCTCATGTCTGCACTCCAACATTTTCTTCTAAATTCTAATACAGCAACACTAATGGAATACATTAAACGAATATCTCATTAATTACATGGAAACATATTCGTGCCAATATTCTCAGTAAAGCAAGCCGGTAACATAGATATGTTATGGCACATCAACTTATATACTTGACATAATTGTGTAAATTTTTATATACCGTCAATGCATATAACTTAGAACAATTAACCAAATAGCCCCGACCCAACCATTTAAACTAAGAATAATAGGTGAATATATAACATGTGTATAAGTATACATAATCAATGTTTCCAAGCTAAAAAAAGGTAAACAGTGAATCCGACGGGCTATTTGTGTAAAATTCCTTATAAATTAAATCCTATTTTACAAAAGACAGGTCAAGAATAAAACTTTTCGTCTCCCTGATGTTAATTCAGAAGAAAATTGGAAGGAAAACCTTAAGATCGATGTTGGAGCGAGAGTAAAGGAGGTGATTGAATTCAGGGTCTCTTTGAATATTTTTCCATTTTCCAGCTCCGTGCTTTGCAACGCCCGCACGAAGTGCTTCTTCTTCTTCAGATGTCCATTTCTGCTTCGGATTTCCCATCTCTTTTGCTCAATTTTATCTCTTACCAGCTGCTTCTTAAACCCTCCTCTGAACTGATACTCTGTTTTTTTGGGCGTTTATTTATTTATTTATTTATTTTCTTTTTTTTTGTGTGTGTGTGTTCACTGAACGTTTTGACCCCTCAACCTTCTATTTTGCAAATTATGATCGTGGATTGGTGTATCTAACATTATTAAAAGGAATTTTTACATGCGTATACCATATAGCAAACTTTATTACCAACCATGTTTAAGGTTTGTGTTTATTATATTTAAGCATACCAAGTTTCAATTTATGTACCATAATTCAAATTAAGGCTTTAATTAAGTTATCATTAAATGTAGGAGTGTATTTAGGGACAAAATCTCCCAATTTATTTTGTTACCCGCTTCTCTCTCTTTTAATTTTTAAATTTTTCGTTCCTCACCCCCCACTCCCCTCCCCACGATTTTCCCCCAGTTCTTTTCTCCCTCACACTTTTTTCTTTTGTTCAGTTCTTTTCCTCTTTTGTTCAGTTTTTTTCCTATTTTTTCGAGGATTCACCCAAGGTTCAATCTGGAAAAAAATTGAAGTTATCCCCATCTTCTTCAAAAAAATCAAAAAAGAAACATTAAAAAAAAGCTAAAAAATTCAGCCCTCATAATATTTCAGAAAAGGTATTTTTATTTAATTTTTCCGCGTAGTTTCTGGAAACCTTTTAATTTGTCTCAATTTTGAGGTTTAATTGTCGTTATTTTATATTTTTATATGAATCGTTAATATATTTGTAGTTAAATTGTAGTTATATTGTGGTAGATTTGTAGTTATTTTCAGTGGTTTTGTAGTTAAATTGTAGTTATACGGACATTTTTTATTGTAGTTGTTCTCGGTTATTATGTAGTTAAATATATTTTAATTGTAGTTAAATGTAGTTTATTGTACTCAATCCATTATATAGTAATTACCCGCCTTGTAGTTTAATGTAGTATAAATGTAGTAATTTTGTAGATACTCTTAAAAATAATACAACTTTATACAATATTAAAACTGATTTGTAGTTTATTTGTAGTTTTTTTGTAGGAATTTTATAGATGAATAGAAAATTTTGTAGTCTACATTTTTTTCAACATAGATCGTAGTTTAATTGTAGTATAAATGTAGTAATTTTTAGATACCCTTAAAAATAATATTGCTTTATACATACTTAAATTAATTAATAGTTTATTTGTAGATAAATGTAGAAATTTTGTATATATTAACATAAAATCGGACTTCCTCTTCTACATTCCTTCTTCTTCTCAAAAAAACACAGAGATGAGACCCATTTTTTATAATCGAAATTTTTTCTATTCAATTGTAGCATGATTGAGATTTTTGGACATGATTGAATGGTGTCGCTGAGGTATTGTTCTATATTTTATTATTTTTTGATTTGTGGATTGAGAAAAAAAAAATGATGAAGAACAGATTTGATTTCAATTTGATGAAGTTTTTTTTTTGAATTACGAAAAAAATTCGGGAGAAATCAGATAAAGGATTTGCGTTTAAATTTGAACTTAAGGTCACTAAATCAATTAGGATATTCTTTTCCTGATTTTTAGCGCGCCATATTAGGATGATTTAGCTACTATTAATTACTAATTAACGAATGGTATAAAAATTGTAGAAAAAATACTGCACAAGGCGGGTAATTTTCGAGGACGAACAGTTGTTTTAAAGATGGATAATGTGACGACCCAAAGGATCATCACTTATTTTATTAATCATTTCGATCTTTTGAGGCCTTGAAAACCTCATTCTATGTTGCCTCGATTTACGTGCACAATCCGAGCATGTAGCCGGAAAGATTTTGTGATAGAAAATATGAATTCTATGAGAATTTGGATAAAAATGATATTAATATTGATATGGTTGACTTCGGTCAACATTTTTGGTAAACGGATCCGGACCCGAGATTGGATGGTCCCGAGAGGTCCGTAGGAAAATATGGGACTTGGACATGCGTCCGGAGTCGAATTCCGAGGCCTAGAGCCCAAGTTATGAATTTTTCTATGAAATTGTTTTTGATGTAATTGTTAAAGGAAATGAATTAATCGACCTTGGTATCGGGCTCGTATTTTGGTTCCGACGCCCGGTACAAGTCTTAAATATTATATATGTGATTTCTGTAAAGTTTGGTGACATTCGGATGTCGTTTGAGATGTTTTGGACCTTGAGTTCCAAGTTTGAAAGTTTTGAAAACCAAAAGTATGAAAATCATGAATTTGAGGCTTGATTTGATGAAAACGGTGTGATATTGGCGATGTGATCGCACGAACAAGTTCATAATGTGTTTTTGAGGTTGTGTACATGTTTGGTTTGGAGCCCGGGGGGCTCGGGTAAAGATTTGATAGGCCGTTGGATGAAATTCTGAATTTTTGCACTGCTGGTTTTTCACCCAGTTGTTGGCTTCGCAATTGCGAAGTATTTCTCGCAATTGCGAAGGGGGCAGATCAAGGTAGGGCTCGCAAATGCGAACCCCGATCGCAAATGCGAAGCCCCTCATGACCCAGCCTTGTTCGCAAATGCGAACATCCCCTTGTCCTGCCTATGTTCGCAAATGCGAACAAGAGTTCGCAAATGCGAACAATGCCCTTTACCTGCCTGTGTTCGCAAATGCGAACCATTGTTCGCAAATGCGAACATTCCCCTTTCCTGCCGGTGTTCGCAAATGCGAACAAAAGTTCGCAAATGCGAACTTCCCAGACTTAGCTTATATTTCAAACTCCAGAAATTGGTCGGGGTTCGCAATTGCGAACCCATGTTCGCAAATGCGAACACAGAGACCTGTAAATCACGATTCAGTTCATTTCTTCACTTTTTACAAAACAAAAACACCCATTTACGATTCTTCACGGATTCCTTCTTCATCAAAACAATTGTAAGTCACTTTTTACTTAATTCTTTCAATTCCTAACATCATTAAACATGTTTTTCAATAGAAATCAAAGGTTTTCATGGTAGAATTTCTTGTTTTTGTTAGAATATAAGGTTTTTCATAAATTGGGAAATTGGACCTCGAATTGAGGTCCGATTTTGAAACAAATCATATACATGAACTCGTGAGGGGATGGGTAACCGGATTTTGGTCCGAACCCCGAGTTCCGACCATGTGGGCCCGGGGTCGAAATTCAGTATTCCGGGCAGAATGTTGTAAAAGTTGTAATTGGTCTTAGGAATTAGTTCGTTGAGTAGTATTGATGATATTAAATCAATTGTGTATAGATACGATTGGATTGGAGCCAAATTTGAAAGAAAAAGACATTTCCACTGATTGAATTGTTCATAAACATTCGAGGTAAGTGTTTGTTCTATCCTAGCTTGAGGGAATAGGATTATGTGTTATGTGTTATGTGATCGAGTGCGGTGTATGGGCTGTGGTGACGAGCATCCATACACTGGCTTCTAGTATGACCGTGAGTCGTTGAAAATGCTTATTTTGAGATATATTTACAGATGAATTGTCGAACCTTTGCCAGGTTGTAGAATTGTTATTGTTCTCCCTTGTTGGGACTTGTTGTGAAGATAATTATTGATTGCCCTCGATGGGACAAATTATGAATTGTTGTTTCTTTCTCTGCCCTTAAGGAAGAGTGATAATGCACGAAGGGTGACGCCGTGCCTTGATTTATTATTTATGCACGAAGGGTTAACGCCGTGCCATGTTTTATTGATTATGCACGAAGGATCATGCCGTGCCTCGTTATTGAACCATGTACGGACGGATCATGCCGTACTATGGATGCGAGGATGAGAGTAAAAGCACGGAGCGGTGATGCAGTGTACTTTATTTGCTTATTTGAGTGAGGATGAGAGTAAAAGCACGAAGCGGGATGCCGTGCAATCGTTTGCTATTCCTTGACTTGATATTACATGTGTTTCCATTATACTTTGTTTTCCTTGTGAACTTATTAACTCTTGTTAATTGTTGAATTCTTTGAGATATCCCTTATTGTGTTATTACTTGATTATTTCTTGTTATTCTGTGGTATACATATATATTGAATTGCACAGGTTTACGCGGGTGTCCGGTCCCAGGCTTGTCACTACGTCGCCGGATAGGCCAGGCACTTACCAAAACACACGGGGCTCGGTTGTGCTGATACTACACTTCTATGCATTTTTGCACAGAGGTCCAGGTTACGATCATGAGCAGCAGCAGTAAATCGATTACGTGGAAGTTGATCACATTTGAGACCGAGGTAGCTTGCGTCCGCAGTATTTGTAGTATTCATTTTTAGTTCGTGAGTTGGTGACTCCACGTCTTGGGTAGAGGATTTCAGGATGATTTTCATCTTGTAATTAGTTATTTCTATTTCGATAAAGTATTCCGCATTTATTTAATTAAAATCGTGTTAAAAATAGGATAGTATGAATACAGTGGCTTGCCTAGCTACCACGAGTAGGCGCCATCACGATCCCGATGTTGGGGGAAAATCCGGGTCGTGACAAGTTGGTATCGGAGCTCTAGGTTACATAGGTCTCACCACTCACGAACAAGCTTAGTAGAGTTTGAGAGGTAGGTACGGAGACGTCCGTACTTGTCCTCCAGAGTCTATTGAGTTAGGAAAGAGTCTCTCATTTGTTCTTTCTTGTCGTGCGACTTGTTCCTCAATTACCGATTGAATTTCTATTCTGTCCTTTCGCAGATGGTGAGGACACGCGCTTCTTCGTCCGCTGACCAGCAGCCCGAGCCCCAGGCAGCTCCCGTGAGGGGCAGGGGCCGAGGCCGTATCGGAGGCCGTGGTAGGGGCAGAGCTCAGCCCCCGGCAGCTATTCCAGAGGTGGAGCCTCATATTGAGACTGGCGAGGAGGTTCCAGTCCCAGCAGCTCCAGTGGGCCCAGCTCAGGTCCCAGGAGAGGCTTTATTTACACCGGATCTTCGGGAGGCTCTGGTCGGGATAGCGGGATTTATGGACAGTGTTGCCAGAGCGGGCTTATTACCGGCTGCACCAGCCGCTTCTCAGGCTGGAGGAGGGGCCCAGACTCCTATCGCTCGTACTCCGGAGCCAGTAGCTCCTCAGCCTCGGGCACCAGTGGTTCAGCCAGCTGTGGCCAGTCAGTCAGTTACCACGGCTCATGCCGGAGATGGAGCGGCCATGACTTCTGATTCTTTATGGAGACTTGATCGGTTCTCCAAGCTATTTACCACTACATTCAGCGGAGCCACATCAGAGGATCCTCAGGACTTCTTATTCAGTTGCCATGAGATTCTCAAGACTATGGGGATCGTGGAGACAAATGGAGTTGACTTCTGTACATTCAGGCTTGCAGGATCCGCCAAGACTTGGTGGAGAGATTATTGCTCGACTCGACCAGCAGGGTCCCCAGCTTTATCATGGGATCAGTTTGCGGAGCTATTTCTGGAGAAGTTTCTCCCTGCTACTCAACGAGATGTACTTCGGAGGCAGTTTGAGCGCCTCCATCAGGGCACTATGACGGTTACACAGTATGAGACGAGATTTGTCGATTTGGCTCGTCATGCAGTGGTGATACTTCCCACAGAGCGGGAGAGGGTCCGCAGGTTTATAGATGGGCTTAATCAGCCGATTAGACTCCAGATGGCTATGGGCGTGGGGAGTGACATATCATTTCAGAAGGCAGCCAATGCAGCACGCAGAGTTGAGATGGCTCTCGCTAGAGGAGGCGGTTATTCTTCGGATAAGAGGCCTCGTCATTCGGGTAGGTTTGGTGCTTCTTCCTCTGGTAGCAGAGAATCCTTTGATAGAGGCCAGTCTTCCAGGCCTTTTCATTCCGCCCTTCAGGCTTCACAGGGTGGACCAGGTGATCGTGGTTTTCGGGGCATTATTCAGACCAGCCTCCTATTAATGCTCAGCCTCTTCAGAGTGTTCGTGGAGGCCATTCAGGTCGTCAGGGCCAGCAGCCCTATCAGTCTAAGAGTTGCTACGGTTGTGGTGACCCAGGTCATTTTATCAGGTATTGCCCTCGAGCAGCGGGCAACTCTCAGCAGCGGGGTCCTCGTCCTATGATTCGAGGCCCCAGCTGACCCTCAGCCTGCCCAGCCAGCCAGAGGCGGGGGTAGATATTATAGAGGTGGAGGTCGAGACTGTAGAGGTCGAGACCGTCCAGCCAGAGGTAGAGGTCAGCCAGTTGATGGTCGTCCTAGAGACGCAGCTCAGAGGGGAGGTGCAGATCCCCGATTCTATGCTTTACCAGCCAGGCCAGAGGCAGAGGCATCAGATGCCGTGATTACAGGTACTATTCTTGTGTGTGGCAGAGGTGCTTCAGTATTATTTGACCCTGGATCTACATATTCATATGTGTCTTCCTACTTTGCACCGTATTTGGCCGTGCCCAGCCATGCTCTGGATATTCCAGTTTATGTGGCTACACCAAAGGGTGACTCCATTGTAGTCGACCGAGTGCATCGTTCGTGCGTAGTTATATTTGGGGGTCTTGAGACCCGTGTTGATCTGTTGCTTTTGGATATGGTGGATTTTGATGTCATATCGGGGATGGACTGGTTGTCCCCATACCATGCTATTCTAGATTGTCATGCTAAGACTGTGACCTTAGCCTCGCCAGAATCACCCCGACTAGAGTGGAAAGGTACCTCAAGCCACTCCGTTCGCACTGTTATTTCCTATGTTAAGGCTCGGCGCATGGTCGAGAAGGGGTGTCTAGCTTATCTGGCTTATGTTCGTGATTCCAGCGCAGGAGGTTCCTTCCATCGAGTCAGTCCCTATTGCACGGGAGTTTCCCGAGGTTTTTCCTTCGGACCTGCCGGCATGCCACCCGACAGGGATATTGATTTCTGTATTGATCCGGCACCGACACTCAGCCCATCTCTATTCCACCCTATCGTATGGCCCCACCGGAATTAAAAGAGTTGAAAGATCAGTTGCAAGACCTTCTTGAGAAAGGCTTTATCAGGCCCAGTGTTTCCCCCCGGGGAGCACCCTGTATTATTTGTAAAGAAGAAAGATGGCTCGATGCGGACGTGTATTGATTACCGGCAATTAAACAAAGTGACAATAAAGAATAAGTATCCACTGCCGAGGATTGATGATTTGTTTGACCAGCTCCAGGGAGCGAGGGTATTCTCTAAGATAGACTTGAGGTCAGGCTACCATCAGCTGAAGATCAGGGCGGCAGACATTCCTAAGACAGCCTTTCGCTCTAGATATGGGCATTATGAGTTCTTGGTCATGTCCTTTGGGTTGACCAATGCCCCAGCAGCATTCATGGAGTTGATGAATCGGGTATTCAGGCCTTACTTAGATCTGTTCATGATAGTCTTTATAGATGACATCCTGGTGTACTCCCGCAGCCAGGAAGAGCACGAGCAGCACCTCGGAGTGGTTCTTCAGACTCCGAAAGATAACCAGCTATATGCCAAATTTTCTAAATGTGAGTTCTGGCTGAGTTCGGTAGCATTTCTCGGTCACATTGTATCAGTGGAAGGTATTCAGGTAGACCCAAAGAAGATTGAGGCAATTTCAAGAATCATACCTCAAGCCGAATCAAGTGCGCACGATAAGAATTTCAAGAATTTGAAGCTTTGCTAAAAGGGTTGCAGCCTCCCGAGGATAAGTACAGGCGTCCCCGTACCGATCCACGAGACTCTACTAACCGGCTCATGACTCGCGAGACCTGTTAACCTAGGCTCTGATACCAACTTGTCACGACCCCAAACCCCGGTCGCGATGGCGCCCAACACATTGCTAGGCAAGCCCGACCATCTTATCCAATTACCAGCCAAGTATAATTAATACAGATTAATGGGCGTGATTAGCCTGTTTTCATAACAAATCAAGAAGTGTAGAACTGAAATACAAGAACACAGCCCCAACCAAATCGTGGTGTCACAAGTCCGAGCCTCTACAAATGAGATCTACTACAAAATCAAGTCTAACCAGAATGGAGACAACAAAATGATAAAAAGAAAGAGGTCAGGTACTGCGGACGTTGGCAGCTACCTCGAAGTCTCCACAGAATGGGGATAATAAAGCAGTTGCGATAGCTCAACTGCCCTCCTGAACCTGTATATCCGCACAAAAAGTGCAGGGAGTGGGGTGAGTATATTTCAACTCAGTGAGTAACAATAATAAACAATAACTGAAAATAAGAACTCCTGTACTATCACTAAACAGTTCTAAGGCAACCCCCACAGGTTAATCATCACTATAATGAGTACTCTGATCTCTAGACCACATCTATCTCATCTAGGTCCCACACTGACCACATCCTCGCTCGTACCACTACGGTATACGACCATCTCAATATATGGAGACATATACATCTGTCTATAACATATAAATATTTCAGTATATATATGAATATGAATAAGTATAATGCTGCGGCGCGCAGCCCGCTCCAATACATATACCGCTGCGGCGCGCAGCCCGCTCCAATACATATACCGCTGCGGCGCGTAGCCCGCTCCATTTAATGTCGACGGCGCTCACTGGGGGTGTATACAGACTTTGGAGGGGCTCCCTAGGCCCAAGCGCTATGATTCTGCGGCGTGCAGCCCGATCCACACATGTATTACTGCGGCGTGCAGTCCGATCCAATATATATATATATGTATATATATTATACTGCTGCGGCGCGTAGCCCGATCCCATAATATATACAGCGCTCACTAAGAATGTGTGCAGACTCAGACTCCGAAGGGGCTCCTACAGCCCAAGCGCAATAATACTGCGGCGTGCCGTCCGTCCCACATGTATATTACATGTATATTACATGTATATTACTGCGGCGTGCAGTCCGATCCAATATATATACTGCTGCGGCGTGCAGTCCGATCCAATATAGGTATATATATATAATACCTCATAATGGGTCCTCGACCCTATCCCAGTCAGTATATACTTGGCCTCTCAGGCCCAATATAATATATCACAGTGGGTCCTTGACCCTGTCTCACTCAATATAGACTTGGCCTTTCATGCCCAATATAACATCTCATAGTGGGTCCTTGACCCTATCTCATCTCAATCGGTATAGACTTGGCCTTTCAGGCCCACTCAGCTAGAATAGAGAATTCCACCCTAGATAATCTCTCTCAATGTACACATCTAATAGGGCTCATATTATGCTATACAGCTAGAGCTATGGCTGAGTGTATGTCTCCAACACGATATAAGGGTCACCTAGCTCTATAGGTTCCCTAATGCTCTACGGATCGGCACAAGGCCCCAAACATGGCTATCAGCCCAATTGCACAGTTATAAACTTATTATCAGTCATAACACACAGTATACTATTAGTCGGGAAGGACTAAGTCCGAACCCCCAATCACAATGTCACCACGCCCGTCATAGAACGCGTGTCTCATCTCAATATAGCACTCTGAAGTGCTAGTACGGGGTTTCAAACCCTCAGTACATTATTTACTACTACCACTCACCTCGAACCGGTAGAAGCTTCATGCCCGCGACGCCTTAGCTCCTCGAACCGGCATCCACGCATGTCAAAACTAGCCAAAATCAGTACAAATATATCAAAATAGGCTAATGGAACATAACCCAATCGAAAGAACTCGAAAAATATCAAAAATCACGAAATTGGCAAAACCCGAGCCCCGGGCCCACATCTCGAAAAATTTCGAAACTCATATTTTCGGAATCCTCGTCTCTCTACGAGTCCGTACATACCAAGAACTCCCAAATCGGACCACAAATGACCCTTCAAATCCTAAATTTTCATTTTTGAAAAGTTTATAAATTTTCTCCGATTTCTTCCATTTGATTCACTAATACTTGATGAAAATAACCATGGAATCATTAAATATAATCACTTTTGGATAGAGAACACTTACCCCGATCCATATGGTGAAAATCGCTTCGAAAATCGCTTCAATCCGAGCTCCATAGCTCCAAAAATGAAGAAACATCTCGGACTGCCCCAAATTAAATGTCAAGCGATTTTCGCATCTGCGGTTACTGTTCACCGCAGGTGCGATTTCACTGTTCATCGCTTCTGCGGAACTGTTCATCGCGGAAGCGGAAAATCACTGTTCACCCGCTTCTGCGGGTACTGTTCATCGCAGAAGCGAAAATACCAGATTTGCCCCAGAAAATTGCAGCAACTTTTTATTTTACTAAAAATGCTATAACTCAATCATACGAACTCGGAATTCGACGATTCTTTTTCCTATGACTCCGTAATTTTGATACGGATCCAGTGGTTCAAACAAAACTGAATTTGGATCTCATTTGCTAAGTGCAATACCAATTTCGCTCGTTAAACAATTAACTCACATATCGCGTCAAAAACCCAATCGCGACTTGATGAAATTAAACCAAAATTTCCAGATCAGTCCTATAATTCATGATTTAAATTCTCGAAGTCTCGAAGTTAAATTTGGATATCTAGAACTAAAAATAGACCTTTGGATCATTACATTTACGCTCAAAACTCCAAAAATCTTCCAAAAATGACCCGTTGGGCATCCGAATTTACCCCGAAGCCTCTGGGACCTCAACCAAAAGTACTAACACCTCTTATAACATCATTCAAACTTGTTCCAATCATCAAAACTCTATCGTTAACATCAAAATCATCCTTTTTCAACAAATTCAAGCTTAAGTTTAACTATAACTTTCCAAATTCTTATTCGATCAAAAACCCGACCAAACGACCTCCGAATGACCCGAAATTTTGCATGCACATCCATAATCACCTAACGGAGCTGCTTCAACTGTCGGAATTCCATTCCGACTCCCGGATCAAAATCTCACCTACCGTCCGGATTTCGCCAATATTCAACCTTAGCCAATTCAAGCCTATTTCTACACATGACCTCCAAATTCAATTCCGATTGTTCCCTAAGTCACAAATCACCTCCCGGAACTAACCGAATCATCCGAATCCGATTCCGAGTCCTCTAACTAAATAGTCAACGTCCAGTTGACTTTTCCCAACTATTCCTTCTTCTAAGAGACTTTCTGTCTCAATTTCAATCAAACTCAACCCGGATTGACTCAAACTCACCCAACATGCATATTACAACATCAACAAGCATATAACGGGGGTAACGAGGTGATAACTCACATGATGACGGGCCGGGTCATCACATTCTCCCCAACTTAAGCAAACGCTCGTCCTCGAGCGGACCAAAAGGTCTACTGAAAGTGACCCAATAGCCGAATGACCTTACCAAGCATATATTCGGGGCGATACCACTTCACCCTATCTTTTATAAGTCCGATAACATAGTATAGCTGAATTTCCACAGTCTAACTGAACCATAAACCACATTGCACTTTCCGAAATCATATACCAGTCTGAATCCCACATCTATACTCAGAGTACACACGATCCAACTGTAATAGCCAACTCACCACTCCGGGTGAGATCACATGATGTATCAAACAACACGATCACTCGATACGATAGTCTCTAATCACGACAACTGGCCACAATAACCAAATACTAGCAGAAAGAACCTTTCTCATTAGATAGAGTCTTATTCCAACACCTTCATATCCTGCCCACGGCAACTGAAGCACGCGATATACCGAACCCATCTCTCGGGTCAACCATTCGTGAATCTATTTCCCTTTTAAAATTGATACCACAATAAGTTTCGGAGCCAAACCTCGATATTACCTTTCTAACGAGCTGAAATCATATATGCTCGCTCTCATTAATGACTTGAATGATCATTTCGATTATAACACACCACACTGGTAACATGACACCTCAGCATCGGCCTAGGCCACAACGAGCACAACACAGGCTCCAATAAGAACGATCTGAACACACTCGAATCATGACAACCGACTCGCACAAAGAGCCATAATTCAAATTCTTCCATACCATCACAACACATAACTGAGATTCTCGTCTCACATCATAGAATTAGAGTGCCCGAATCCTCCTCGAAAGGTCATAACATCACGTGGCCTTGCCACAACTCATGATTCTATCCAAACACTATTACTCATGGAGCACCTCAAGTCGCAATGCTCAAAACGGTCAGCCACACACATATTTAGGTCCGAACTCAAGCAATCAATCACACGCGGTGATACATTTAGTATATGCTATCGAATCCTGAATGGACACAACCGATGTGCTATTCCCCGAGCGATACCCAATACGGACTATTCCTCAGAAGAGAGGAAGTATTGTATACAAGGTACATATAGGAAGCTATATTTCCCACATCACACCGTTGCGGCGCGCAACCCATTCCAATAGCATACCTGTGGCGGCGTGCCACCCGATCCAGATACCATACATGTGGCGGCGTGCCACCCGATCCAGATACTATACATGTGGCGGCGTGCCACCCGATCCATGCATAAATCTAGCAAAAGGGAATGCACATCGACTCAAGTTGCTCATTGCAACAAACATGTATATATAGCCTCGAGCTCGGTCACATGAAACTTATCACCCGTCAAAGTTCCCCAATACTGGAACTGAAACAATGGTAGATACCTCTACACTAACATCCGCCCCTAAGGTCCAATTAACAAAGCAATTCCTACCAGCTGTCCGCTGGTCCTGGGTACAACTACTCTATTGGAGCATACTCTGATGCGCTCTGCCACGCAGTTGTGACATTTCTCCGATATAGTCCATATCACATTAGTCTAGACAACCTGACTTATGACAACCAGCCTGCAATCATATATCATTATTCAAATTCATCATATCAAGTGACGAGATAGCCACTAGGGCTTCCAATTTCCGATAACCGCTACACCGTGCCGATACACACGATATACCACCGCTGCGTAGGCGGGTTACGAGAACTTCTAGTCTCCAACACATACATAACACAAGAATCACTATGCCTGATTCCATACTTCACCGTACGATTACATAACGCACCTCAAGCGTCCATTCATACCACGAAACCCATTCATAAATTTCACTATGTCATCAACGACTCAATTATTACAATCGATCCAACGGGAGTATACCACCATACCGCTAGATATTATCAAGTTTACATTACCTTGTCCCTTTTGGACCATATTCCCTGCCAAATTACTAGAATAGCAGTACCATTTTCTTAAATCATCGAAAAGATCGATTCTTAATTCACCTGCAGCTGTCCGCGCTGCTCAATAATTTTATTGACTTCCCATATATTATGAACTGATCTCAAAACCTTGAATATGCCATTATCAACTTTCCATAACACATCGCGTATACCATATCACACTAAGACAACATGGAAATTCATATCCCTTTCCTCCGCTGCAAACATCGGCGCACTCAACTCGTCAAGGGCTTTCATGATCCCATATAGAGAAAACTCATTACACATTCCCAGCCTTGCATACCAACAGGAAAAATACACTCATTTTCAAACCACGGTATAACACATCGCAAACTCTTTCTCCCAATTACATTGCATAAATTAAACCGCCAGGACTGAGTCCTTATACCCATATCAAGTTACACAACTGTCAGCACTCAAAAGCTTTGCTGCACAATATCTGCAAGACTCATCACTTCAAACACATACCATGAATTAATCGTATTCCTTATTATACCGCTTCGCTTTATTAACAAGTTGTTCCATTTACCCAGTTTCCTTTCTGATTCATATCTAATTTCATATCAGTCCTTACTGTAGTACGACAATGCATCAACCCTTTTTACCACACAAGACTCGTACACAAGACCACACTGTCTAAGACCCATAGGCCACTGAATACTCTCTCAGTGTTCCCAGAAGTACCACGTTCTACCACACTTTATTTTGATGAACTTCCCGTGATTTTTAAATTGTTATCATTACTTCCCAATACGGATACGTAGAATCTCATCCTTCACATGATATAACACAAGCCTTGATCTTCTCTAACGAAACCGCCATCTTTAGCCACATACACAAATCTTAAGGCACCCTGACTGTTACAAGCAAAATCTTGAACACTGCAAAACCATTCTCGGCATCATTCACCCTTATTCAGTTGTAATTCAACTGTCCTATTGAGTAGAACCACTCGTGTTTTGTTAGAACTCTGACATCGCAGAACATGATTACTTACAGATACAATCAGCCATCTTTCCTTTCTATACACCGAACATTCCTTACCAACAGTAGTTCAAAACATCCTAGTATTTCTTCACATCTACGAAGCACCATAACCTTGTCAGAATTTTCCCAACATACTTAAAGACAGTGCCCACATAGCACACAACCGTGCAATTAGTTATTTAATAGCAACCTCCCCAACTTGGCTCGAAGCCATTCATCAAAGCACTTTTAACCACTCATATCATTATTATTCAAGTGATGCCGAAATGTTACAACGAAATTAAACTCAAGTCATTTACAAGCCTTGACAGAGACTCGAATCATCAGAGACCTTAACTCTTCTGCAATTCTTGCATTTATACACACACCACCAATAAGCCCACTCTCTTTAGGTGACAGAAATCTTTCTAAGTCCCAAATTTTCCAAAAATTTCGGCAGAGTTTCCTTTGTAATTTGGCCTATCCACCTGCCAGAGAATCACCAAAATCATCCTAACAATACATCCGCAACTCGACAAGACATCACAATGTATATCAACAACATAAATCTCAATACTACACAATTATATCATCAGCATTAGTACATGAGCATGCGCTGCACCTGCTCAAATCATAACACAAATACCTTTCACAATGATACACCTAGCACAACCAATTCAGTTTTCTTGAGTTTGAACTCAAACTACCACACGTAGTGCACTTTACATTTCCGCTAAGAGGCAATGAACATATTTCTCACACCCATAGCTAGTGCTACATATCAAATCACAATAAGAACCGAATACCTTACAACTCTCCCATTATCATACTGCCATTTTCATAATTAAGATCAATACCGATCGTATGAACTTCATAATACCGACTCGCGAAATTAGCACCTTGGTGCTCAAGCCATAGACAAGGATTTGCCCTCAAGTCCTCCAGACATGCCCAACATGAACTCATAGAGATTATATCTCGTACCTCGATTGGGGAATCATAAGTCATCAAGGCAAATTATCACTAAGCACTCGAGTGCGCACATCAACGTGTAGGAGGAATTTCAAGAATTACATCTCAAGCTGAATCAAACACGCACGATAAGAATTCCAAGAATTTGAAACTTTTCTAAAGGTTTGCAGCCTCCCGAGGATAAGTACAGGCGTCCCCGTACCGATCCACGAGACTCTACCAACCGGCTCATGACTCGCGAGACCTGTTAACCTAGGCTTTGATACCAACTTGTCACGACCCCAAACCCCGGTCGTGATGGCGCCCAACACATTGCTAGGCAAGCCCGACCATCTTATCCAATTACCAGCCAAGTATAATTAATACTAATTAATCGGCGTGATTAGCCTGTTTTCATAACAAATCAAGAAGTGTAGAACTGAAATACAAGAACACAGCCCCAACCAAATCGTGGTGTCACAAGTCTGAGCCTCTACAAATGAGATCTACTACAAAATCATGTCTAGGCAGAATAGAAATGACAAAACGATAAGGAGGAAGAGATCAGGTCCTGCGGACGCCGGCAGTTACCTCGAAATCTCCTCGAAATCACAGTAATGAAGCAGCTGCGATAGCTCAACTGCAATCTTGAACCTGTGGATCTGCACAAAAAGTACAGGGCAGTGGGGTGAGTATATTTCAACTCAGTGAGTAATAATAATAAATAACAACTGAAAATAAGAACACCTATATTATCACTAGACAGTTCTAAGGATAACCTCACAGGTAAGTCATGTCTACAGTGAATAATCTCATTTCCAGTCCACATCTGTCTCACAACGGTCCCACATTGACCTAGTCCTCACTCATACTGTTGCGGCGTGCAGCCCGATCCAATATATATATATATAATATGTCTATAATATATAAGTATTTAAGTAGGTAATAGGATATGATTAAGTATAATGATGCGGCGTGCAGCCCGCTCCAATACATATACCGCTGCGGCGCACAGCCCGCTCCAATACATATACCGCTGTGGCGCGCAGCCCGCTCCATTTAACATCGACGGCGCTCACTGGGGGTGTATACAGACTTCGGAGGGGCTCCCTAGGCCCAAGCGCTATGATACTGCGGCGTGCAGCCCGATCCACACATATATTACTGCGGCGTGCAGTCCGATCCAATATATATATACATATATAACTATACTGCTGCGGCGTGCAGCCCGATCCCATAATATACTCCAGCGCTCACTGAGAATGTGTGCAGACTCAGACTCCGAAGGGGCTCCTACAGCCCAAGCGCAATAATACTGCGGCGTGCAGTCCGATCCACATGTATATATTACTGCGGCGTGCAGTCCGATCCAACACAAATACTGTCGCGGCGTGCAGCCCGATCCAATATAGGTATATATATATAATACCTCATAATGGGTCCTCGACCCTGTCCCAGTCAGTATAGAATTGACCCTTTCAGGCCCAATATAACATCTCATAGTGGGTCTTTGACCTTGTCTCAGTCAATATAGACTTGGCCTTTCAGGCCCAATTTAACATCTCATACTGGGTCTTTGACCCTATCTCATCTCAATCGGTATAGACTTGGCCTTTCAGGCCCGCTCAGCTAGAACAGGGAATTCCACCCTAGATAATCTCTCTCAATGTACACATCTAGTACGGGCTCATATTATGCTATACGGCTAGAGCTACGGCTGAGTGTATGTTTCCAACACGATATAAGGGTCACCTAGCTCTATAGGTTCCCTAATGCTCTACAGATCGGCACAAGGCCCCAAACATGGCTATCAGCCCAATTACACAGTTATAAACTTATTATCAGTCATAACACACAATATACTATTAGTCGGGAAGGACTAAGTCCGAACCCCCAATCACCATGTCACCACGCCCGCAAGACGCGTGTCTCATCTCAACATAGCACTGTGAAGTGCAAGTACGGGGTTTCAAACCCTCAGTACATTATTTACTTCCACTCACCTCGAACCGGTAGAAGCTTCATGCCCGCGACGCCTTAGCTCCTCGAACCGGCATCCACGCACGTCAAAACTAGCCAAAATCAGTACAAATATATCAAAATAGGCTAATGGAACATAACCCAATCGAAAGAACTCGAAAAATATCAAAAATCACGAAATTGGCAAAACCCGAGCCCCGGGCCCACATCTCGAAAAATTTCAAAACTCATATTTTCGGAATCCTCGTCTCTCTACGAGTCCGTACATACCAAGAACTCCCAAATCGGACCACAAATGACCCTTCAAATCCTAAATTTTCGTTTTTAAAAAGTTTATAAATTTTCTCCGATTTCTTCCATTTGATTCACTAATACTTGATGAAAATAACCATGGAATCATTAAATATAATCACTTTTGGATAGAGAACACTTACCCCGATCCATATGGTGAAAATCGCTTCGAAAATCGCTTCAATCCGAGCTCCATAGCTCCAAAAATGAAGAAACATCTCGGACTGCCCCAAATTAAATGTCCAGTGATTTTCGCATCTGCGGTTACTGTTCACCGCAGGTGCGATTTCACTGTTCATCGCTTCTGCGGAACTGTTCATCGCAGAAGCGGAAAATCACTGTTCACCCGCTTCTGCGGGTACTGTTCATCGCAGAAGCGAAAATACCAGATTTGCCCCAGAAAATTGCAGCAGCTTTTTATTTCACTAAAAATGCTATAACTCAATCATACGAACTCGGAATTCGACGATTCCTTTTCCTATGATTCCGTAATTTTGATACGGATCCAGTGGTTCAAACAAAATTGAATTTGGAGCTCATTTGCTAAGTGCAATACCAATTTCGCTCGTTAAACAATTAACTCACATATCACGTCAAAAACCCAATCGCGACTTGATGAAATTAAACCAAAATTTCCAGATCAGTCCTATAATTCATGATTTAAATTCTCGAAGTCTCGAAGTTAAATTTGGATATCTAGAACTAAAAATAGACCTTTGGATCATTACATTTACGCTCAAAACTGCAAAAATCTTCCAAAAATGACCCGTTGGGCATCCGAATTTACCCCGAAGCCTCCGGGACCTCAACTAAAAGTACTAACACCTCTTATAACATCATTCAAACTTGTTCCAATCATCAAAACTCTATCGTTAACATCAAAATCGTCCTTTTTCAACAAATTCAAGCTTAAGTTTAATTTTAACTTCAAAAATTCACATTCGATCAAAAACCCGACCAAACGATATCCGAATGACCTGAAATTTTGCGGACATATCCAAAATCACCTAACGGAGCTACTGCAACTGTCGGAATTCCATTCCGACTCCCGGATCAAAATCTCACCTACCGTCCGGATTTCGCCAAAATTCAACCTTAGCCAATTCAAGCCTATTTCTACACCGGACCTCCAAATTCAATTCCGATTGTTCCCCTAAGTCACAAATCACCTCCCGGAACTAACCGAATCATCCAAATCCGATTCCGAGTCCTCTAACTAAATAGTCAACGTCCAGTTGACTTTTCCCAACTATTCCTTCTTCTAAGAGACTTTCTGTCTCAATTTCAATCAAACTCAACCCGGATTGACTCAAACTCACCCAACATGCATATTACAACATCAACAAGCATATAACGGGGGTATCGGGGTGATAACTCACATGATGACGGGCCGGGTCATCACAACTCAACATCTAGCATGCCTATTATACATTTCTTGGACATCATCTCGTACAAGGCTTGGAGCGGTATTGATACAGGATGGTAAGGTTATCGCTTATGCTTCGAGGTAGTTAAAAATACATGAGAAAAATTATCCAGTTCATGATCTTGAGTTAGCAGCAGTGGTTCATGCCTTAAAGATCTGGAGGCATTATCTATATGGTGTGACATGTGAGGTGTACACCTGATCACAAAAGCCTACAGTACTTGTTCAAGCAGAAGGAGTTGAATCTACGACAGCGGAGATGGTTAGAGTTGCTAAAAGACTATGATGTTACTATCTATATCACCCAGGTAAGGCCAATGTGGTGGCCGATGCATTGAGTAGAAAGTATGCCAGCATGGGTAGTCTTGCATATATTCCGGTCAATCAGAGACCATTAGCTCTAGATGTTCAGGCCTTAGCCAACCGGTTCGTGAGATTAGACATTTCTGAGCCTAGCAGGGTGTTAGCCCGCACGGTCGCTCGTTCTTCTTTATTAGAGCGTATCCGTGAGAGGCAATTTGATGATCCTCATTTGCGTGAGTTGAGAGATACAATACAGCGGGGAGGTGCCACACAGGTAAATCTAGATGATGATGGGGTATTGAAATTGCGGGGTCGAGTTTGTGTGCCCAATGTCGAAGGGATTCGAGAGTTGATCTTAGCGGAGGCCCACAGTTCGCGGTATTCTATTCACCCAGGCGCCGCGAAGATGTACCAGGACTTACGGCAACACTATTGGTGGCGCAGAATGAAGAAAGATATCGTTGCGTATGTCGCTCGGTGTCTAAATTGTCGGCAGGTGAAATATGAGCACCAGAGACCTGGTGGTGTATTCCAGAGGATTGAAATTCCCGAGTGGAAATGGGAGCGGATCACTATGGACTTCGTTACTGGACTTCCTTTGACTTGGAGGAAATTTGATTCTATTTGGGTCATTGTTGATAGGTTGACCAAGTCAGCACACACTTTATTCCTGTATCTGTCTCCTACTCGTCGAAGAGGTTAGCGGAGGTTTACATTAGGGAGATTGTTCGTCTCCATGGAGTGCCGCATCTATTATCTCCGATCGGGGTACGCAGCTTACCTCGCGGTTCCGGAGAGCGGTCCGAGCAGGAGTTAGGCACCCGGTGTTCAGTTGAGTGCAACATTTCATCCTCGGACGGATGGCCGGTCCGAGAGGACTATTCGGATTTTAGAGGACATGCTTCGAACCTCGTGTTATTGATTTCGGAGGCTCGTGGGACCGGTTTTGCCATTAGCAGAGTGCGCCTACAATAACGGTTACCGGCTCTAGCATCCGGATGGCTCCGTACGAGGCATTGTATGGTAGGCGATGTCGATCACCGGTTGGATGGTTTGAACCGGGAGAGGCTCGGTTGTTGGGTACGGACTTAGTTCAGGAGGCCTTAGATAAGGTCAAGACTATTCAAGAGAGATTGCGTTCAGCTCAGTCCAAGCAGAAGACTTATGCGGATCGTAAGGTTCGAGATGTAGATTTCATGGTTGGTGAACGAGTATTACTCCGAGTGTCGCCTATGAAGGGCGTGATGAGGTTCGGGAAGAAGGGCAAGCTCAAGCCCTAGGTATATTGGTCCATTTGAGATTCTAGACAGAGTGGGAGGGGTGGCTTATAGATTAGCTTTGCCGCCTAGATTATCAGCCGTGCATCCAGTTTTTCACGTATCTATGCTTCGGAGATACCACGGCGATCCCACACATGTGTTAGACTTCGGTACCGTCCAATTGGACAATGATCTATCTTATGAGGAGGAGCCGGTGGCTATTCTAGACCGGCGAGGTTCGACGGTTGAGGTCGAAGAGTTATCCTTCCGTGCGTGTTCGGTGGAGAGGTCGGCCTCCCGAGGCATCGACCCGGGAGTCCGAGTTTGATATGCGGAGCCGCTACCCACATTTGTTTCCTAACTCAGGTATTTCTTTCTTTTGTCCGTTCGAGGACGAACAGTTGTTTTAAAGATGGATAATGTGACGACCCAAAGGATCATCACTTATTTTATTAATCATTTCGATCTTTTGAGGCCTTGAAAACCTCATTCTATGTTGCCTCGATTTACGTGCACAATCCGAGCATGTAGCCGGAAAGATTTTGTGATAGAAAATATGAATTCTATGAGAATTTGGATAAAAATGATATTAATATTGATATGGTTGACTTCGGTCAACATTTTTGGTAAACGGATCCGGACCCGAGATTGGATGGTCCCGAAAGGTCCGTAGGAAAATATGGGACTTGGACATGCGTCCGGAGTCGAATTCTGAGGCCGAGAGCCCAAGTTATGAATTTTTCTATGAAATTGTTTTTGATGTAATTATTAATGGAAATGAATTAATTGACCTTGGTATCGGGCTCGTATTTTGGTTCCGACGCCCGTACAAGTCTTAAATATTATATATGTGATTTCTGTAAAGTTTGGTGACATTCGGATGTCGTTTGAGATGTTTTGGACCTTGAGTTCCAAGTTTGAAAGTTTTGAAAACCAAAAGTATGAAAATCATGAATTTGAGGCTTGATTTGATGAAAACGATGTGATATTGGCGATGTGATCGCACGAACAAGTTCATAATGTATTTTTGAGGTTGTGTACATGTTTGGTTTGGAGCCCGGGGGCTCGGGTAAAGATTTGATAGGCCGTTGGATTAAATTCTAAATTTTTGCACTGCTGGTTTTTCACCCAGCTGTTGGCTTCGCAATGGTGAAGCATTCCTCGCAATTGCGAAGGTGGCAGATCAAGGCAGGGTTCGCAAATGCGAACCATTGATCGCAAATGCGAAGTCCCCTCATGCCCAGCCTTGTTCGCAAATGCGAACAATTGTTTGCAAATGCGAACATCCCCTTGTCCTGCCTATGTTCGCAAATGCGAACAATAGTTCGCAAATGCGAACAATGCCCTTTACTGCCTGTGTTCGCAAATGCGAACATTAGTTCGCAAATGCGAACACTCCCCTTTCTTGCCAGTGTTCGCAAATGCGAACAAAAGTTCGCAAATGCGAACTTCCCAGCCTTAGCTTATTTTTCAAACTCCAGAAATTGGTCGGGGTTCGCAATTGCGAACCCATGTTCGCAAATGCGAACACGGAGACCTGTAAAACACGATTTTCAGTTCATTTCTTCACTTTTTACAAACCAAAAACACCCATTTGCGATTCTTCACGGATTCCTTCTTCATCAAAACAATTGTAAGTCACTTTTTACTTAATTCTTTCAATCCCTAACATCATTAAACATGTTTTTCAATAGAAATCAAAGGTTTTCATGGTAGAATTTCTTGTTTTTGTTAGAATATAGGGTTTTTCATAAATTGAGAAATTGGACCTCGAATTGAGGTCCGATTTTGAAACAAATCATATACATGAACTCGTGAGGGGATGGGTAACCGGATTTTGGTCCGAACCTCGAGTTCCGACCATGTGGGCCCGGGGTCGAAATTCACTATTCCGGGCAGAATGTTGTAAAAGTTGTAATTGGTCTTAGGAATTAGTTTGTTGAGTAGTATTGATGATATTAAATCAATTGTGTATAGATACGATTGGATTGGAGCCAAATTTGAAAGAAAAAGACATTTCCACGGATTGAATTGTTCATAAACATTCGAGGTAAGTGTTTGTTCTATCCTAGCTTGAGGGAATAGGATTATGTGTTATATGTTAAGTGATCGAGTGCGGTGTATGGGCTATGGTGACGAGCATCCATACACTGGCGTCTAGTATAACCGTGAGTCGTTGAAAATGCTTATTTTGAGATATATTTACAGATGAATTGTTGAACCTTTGCCAGTGTCACGACCCGGATTTTCCCCCAATATCGGGATCGTGATGGCAGATAATTATTGATTGCCCTTGTTGGGACAGTTTATGAATTACTGCTTCTTTCTTTGCCCTTAACTGTGATTGTTATTTGGGTGAGGAAGAGTGATAATGCACGAAGGGTGATGCCGTGCCTTGATTTATTATTTATGCACGAAGGTTAATGCCGTGCCATGTTTTATTGATTATGCACGAAGGATCATGCCGTGCCCTGTTATTGAACCATGTACGAAGGATCATGCCGTACTATGGATGCGAGGATGAGAGTAAAAGCACGAAGGGTGATGCCGTGTACTTTATTTGCTTATTTGGTGAGGATGAGAGTAAAAGCACGAAGGGTGATGCCGTGCAATTGTTTGCTATTCCTTGACTTGATATTACATGTGTTTCCATTATACTTTGTTTTCCTTGTGAACTTATTAACTGTTGTTAATTGTTGAATTCTTTGAGATATTCCTTATTGTGTTATTACTTGGTTATTTCTTGTTATTCCGTGGTATACATATATATTGAATTGCACATGTTTATGTGGGTGTCTGGTCCTAGGCTTGTCACTACTTCGCTGGGATAGGCCAGGCACTTACCAGCACATGGGGTCGGTTGTGCTGATACTACACTTCTGTGCGTTTTTGCACAGGTCCAGGTTACGATCAGGAGCAGCAGGAGTAAATCGATTGCGTGGGAGTTGATCACATTTGAGACCGAGGTAGCTTGCAGACGTCCGCAAGCCCGGCGTCTCTCTCTTTATTTATGTTACTAGTTGTAGTCTCTTTGTTCCGAGACAAACAGAATTATGTTATATTTCTTTCAAACTTTTATGTGTAGTATTCGGTAGTAGTTCGTGAGTTGGTGACTCCACGTCTTGGGTAGAGGATTGCAGTATGATTTTCATCTTGTAATTAGTTATTTCTATTTCGATAAAGTATTCCGCATTTATTTAATTAAAATCGTGTTAAAAACAGGATAGTATGAATACAGTGGCTTGCCTAGCTACCACGAGTAGGCGCCAAATATGCACATTTTTTGTAATAAGATTTCATATATGGTATATATAGAAAAAAACTCTTATTAAAATGATAATTATGTCGTGTCTGGCTCTGAACGTGAAAGATTTGGGCCCAGTCATGAACTTGGGCCCTGATCAGTATCGGAGGAAGAAACAGATACTAGGCTTTAATGACCCAGTTATATTGGACTGCAGACTGATGAATCAGTCCAAAATTTAGGCCCAATAATAAATATGGCCTGGACACTTGCACACAGTATTACAAAATAAAAATTGAAACAATTATATATTAGGACGAAAAAACCAAAAAATAGAAAATGTAGTTATTTAGGTTTGGACCTTAATAAAATGGAGATGAGCCTCACCAAACCACAAATACTTAATTGTGAGGCCCTTCAATAAGTTTCAATATACCGTTTAGCGAATTCCACGATTTCTCCCAAAGTAACAAGACGTAGATACTTTAGGCATGATTTGTAATAATTATACATTCCTAATACGGGTGCACATTTATGTGACCCAAATCCAAATCCCGCCGAAGTTCAAATTTACTAAAGTCACAGACGTACTGGTGCGGTGTGACTTAAAATACATTTTTGCGACATCGCAATTCTTCTAAAAATGATAAATCGGAACATCAATAGCATTTGAAACTAAGGCATGTAATGAAATCAAATATAAAAAGTACTGCAGTTGAGCGACCGTGCTAGAACCACGGAATCCGGGAGTGCCCAACACCTTCTCCCGGATTAACAGAATTTTTTATCTGGATTTCTAGTTTCACGGACTATTAAACAGTGTCATAATTTCCTCGGTTATGGATTAAACCGGTGACTTAGGACACTATTATTTTCCCAAGTGGCGACTCTGAATCTAAATGAATAAATCCCGTTCCGGCTGTCCTTTAAGTGGAAAAACTCCTTCCCTTTGGTTATTATATCCCTTCCCCGGGGTGTAGTAAAACCAAAACAGGGCACTGTACGAAAGCATATGTGAGAAATAGCACGTGAAAAAGAAGGTGTGACAGCTCTGGCGACTCTGCTGGGGACAAGAAACCCAGAACTTCGGTTCAGGGTTTAAGAATTCGAGCTCAGTTAACTTGCTGTTTTAGTTTATATCTGAATTTATTATATGCTTTGATCAACGTGCTATATGTTTACCGCTTTGATATTACGTGAATTGTATATATAAATTATGCTGAAAACTCTTCTCTTCTTACCTCCGGGGATGTGCTTACTGGTTGAGACTCCCCTTTCTGTTAGTGTCAATACCCAAATAAGAAATAGAGGTCGGAAAAGTTACAAAGCCGGACAATCCCGCGGGTCCCAGTACGTAGCCCCCTCCTCGATCCGAGTTGTCCGCTCGGGTACACAATCTAGTACCATTAAAAATCAGGATATTGAGCCTAAATTTAGGATGATTATTTGCATCATATCTAACTTATGGGACTCAACACAGGGGTTGGGTCCGTCTAGGACAGGTAACCCGGATGTAAAAGACCGAGCATGATTATGTGTTACATTTATTTGTCCTGGACCATTATGCTGACCGTCTAAATACCTGAAAATAAAAAGAGAGAGAAAAATAGCAATTTCTAGAATAGCAATGTTTAAATAACAGACGAAACGCTGCCAAAATTTTGAGAAAAATATGAAAATAGTTGGGTTAATTTTGTCAATATAGTTGGTCTAAAAAACAATTTGACCAAACTACGCTGGTTTGATCCTCACCACTAGGCGAGATACGTAGGCAACCCATGATGGGCCCAACCACCCCTTTTCAAAAATAGCCTAAAAATGTCAAAATTTTTAATTTTTAGTAAATCAAAGTGATGCCGTTTTTGAAAATAGCCGAATATTTTGAAAGGACGCCGGAAGATTGTTTGTGCAAAAATGGCCACTCTTGAAGTCATTTCCCTTAAATAATAAATATAGCCTTGAAATATTTGGACGAGGTATTGAAAGGCTGAGTTCGCAAATAGGGATTCTTTTGAAAAAAAAAATGATAAAGTTTTTTTTTCTTTGGAAAAAGATATTTTGTTTTTGAGTCAAATAATATGAGTTTAAATCACCTTTAATAAATGTACAAGATGAGAACACTTCAAAACGAACCTTTTTCACTAATGAATAAGATCCCACTGGAGTTACTATTATGGTGGAACGATTTGGGCCAAGATGGACAAGATTGGGTCAAGAAATATTTGAAAGATCTTACCAGGCTACTTGATATCATACCTCGAGGCGACATTGTTCGAGCCTTAGTTGCTTGCTGGGATCCCACACAATGTGTTTCACTTTTCGGACTTTGAGCTCATTCCGACACTGGAAGAGATTGGTAATTACATCGGAAAGGCTGAGGTCCCCTTAAAAGATAAATATCCTGTCGCTCCAAGAGCCATCACTATACACAGATTCCTCGACTCTTTGAAAATAGCCAGAAATGTTCGCAATGAAGATTTGTTCCACGAGTTTTGCACTATGAACTTTATATACCACATATATGTCCACGTTGGAGGATTTAATGTTCCAACGAACAAACTATGCAGCAAAGCAAACCGGGCTAAATGGGAGGAACATAGGCGCTTTGCCTTCATAGTAGCCTTTTTGGGATTAATAATATTTCCAACGAAAAATGGGATCATCGACATCAGAGTTTCCGGGATAGCCAGTGCCCTCCTTACAAAGGACAATAGTACTTTGGTGCCAATGATAGTGGCCGATATCTTTCGTGCTCTCACAGCCTGCAAAGCGGGAGAAGATTTCTTCAAGAGGTGTAATCTACTACTATAGATGTGGATGATCGAACATTTATGTCATCACCCTCAGTTTTTGAGTTATGGATCGTCAAAAAAGACTTGTATCGAAGAATTCTACATGAGGACAAAAGAGGCCAAGTTGCCAGAAGGGTCAAAAGGTTAGATCACATATTTCCGATCACTTACTGCCGGTCAGATAGAATGGGCATACGGATGGTTGCCCATCAATGAAGTCATATATATGCCACTGGGTTGTTGTTGTTGTTGTTGTTGTTGGGTCTCAAAAGTATCCAACCTTATACGCCGTATCGAGTGTTACGACAACTCGGAAGATATCAAATCGTGCCAAAAGATGGGGATCTCAGCCTTCAAGCAATAGAGATTAGTCCCGATGGGCAATTTCCTAAGGCAAAAGTCCGACAAATATGGAATGAGTGCCAATGTCTGAGAGTGGACACTTGTGTAAGGGATCGGGCTAGAGGTGAAGTGTCACCTGGTTATTCCGCATAGTACCGAAGAGATTTCAAGCATGAAAGACAAACGAAGAGACCGCACATTCAAGAATTTGCCGAGTAATCAAAGGAACAATGGGATTGGCTGGCCAAGGAGAATGAATACCGAGCCAAAATCAGTATGTTGGAAAAACAAGTTCAGGACCTCAAATTCAAAAGCAGCTTACAAGCAGCGGCCGATGAGGGTGAAAAGAAACAACTGATTAGAGAAAATGAAATATAGAAGGCTCAAATTTTGATAATGAGAGTAGCAACCGAAACCCCAATTCGACATGCCCGGGATGAAAAGCTAATTGATAATTTGCGGCGAAAGGTGAATGAAAACAGCTTTGATCTAGATAAAGCCGAGAAGGAATCAATTGGGGTTCGGAAACAATTGGCCAGGAATGCTGAAGAAAGGGCTCAGATGATCCAACAGTTAAAGGATGAACATAATGTTGAAGTTGCTCGGCTGAGGACAAAAGATTGTCACGGCCGAGGTCAAAAGTAGAAAACAAGCAAAAGAATTTGACATAGAAAGAGAGCACTGCTACATGGCTATGGCTTGTTTAGAAATGGAACTACAACAACTCCAAAAGAAGAGCCAGCAGACCTTGTATGCTCGTGCTGAACAGATCGGGCAGTTGCTTCAAGAGAAAGGAATTATCAGGGAAAGAATTATCAACATTGCTCACTATATTATACGGAAATGCCAGTTGTGCAAGGATATGACCCAGTCCACATTTGCCGCATCAGCAATGATCTTTGTGAAACAAGTAATGATAAACTTGGATAAACTCCAAAGGGGATTAGTATATAGGCCCGCGGTAAGACCGAACGATGCCTCGCGGGCACTAGGAGCCTTAATGTATTCATAGGACATGCATCTTCTATATTTTTATTTCCGCATTTAGAAGGTTGTAGTATAACAACATCTTTTGTAATCAATGATTGAGTATCAATGAAATTAAAAATCCAAAAGTTGTCATTATATTTCCTTACATGCAATTGCTTGTGCGATAAGCAAACATATAGGATTGAAAAACAAAAAGAGAAAGGAAATAATGAAAACAAAAAATAATGAAAACAGAGAGAACATGGGTGGAAACAAAGGAAAGAAAAGGAAAAGTCGAAAAAGGAAAAGAAAACTGACGGGTCAAAAGAAAGACAACAATGCAGGGATGACGCATATTGCGAGGCAAAAGTGATGTTTTTGAAACTTGTGATATTCATCTATTATGATCTAACTATTAAACAAGTTTTTGTCATTGATGAGTATCAGATAAAGCAGTTAGCAACTGGCATTCTAGCACATCACAACTACAACACTCGTTCTAAAAGCATGACGAAAGCAGTTACCCGAGAAATTGAGCCGACAATCATGGATCCCGTGCAAGAGGAGGAAGTAGTAGATGTGAATAGCATGAAGGAAGAAATGTATAAGCTTAAACAGCAGATGTCGGAAATGTATCAGGCTTGGTCGAGGGGACAACCCTTCCTTACCTACCCAGCCAACCACATATACATCCCTCCACCAATACCAAACCAAGATCCACCCACAATGAACTCATATTCTACATACCCTACATACCCACCCTATTACGCCACTACATCACAAGCACCCCTCTCAATTCCTAAACAAGCTCCACCACCACTACCCCAGGCTGCTCCAGTGTATATGGCACCACCACCAGCCACCTTGGACAAAACCTCTAGTGAGCCAGTATTTCATATCCAGGATAATCATTACTACCCTCCAGAACCTACCTTCAGACAACATGATTCTTATACCCCACTTATCAATATGACAGAAGAGGAGAAACCCGTTAGAAATCCTGAGCAGGAGGAGATGGCCAGGAAAATGAAGAGTCTTGAGCAGTCGTTTCGTGAAATGCAGGTTTTAAGAGGTCCTGTTAGTGTGGCATACAAGGACTTGTGTTTGTTCCCAGAAGTACAACTGCCAACGGGGTTTAAATTGCCAAAATTTGACATGTATGATGGCTATGGTGATCCAATTTCCCATTTGAGAGGATATTGCAGCAAAATGCGTGGAGCTGGGGGAAAAGATGAACTACTCATGGCTTATTTCAGCCAAAGTCTCAGCGGCTCAGCACTTGAGTGGTACACCCGTCAAGATCATACCCGATGGTTCATTTGGGACGATTTGGCTCAATCATTTGCGAACCATTTTCAATATAATCTGGAAATCATCCCGGACAGGTTGTCATTGACCAAAATGGAAAAGAATCCCGAAGAGAGTTTTCGGGAGTATGGTTTCAGGTGGAGAGAACAGGCGGCTCATGTGGATCTACCAATGAAAGAAGGAGAAATGGAAGATTGTTTCTTACAAGCTTTGGAGCCGACATATTACGGGCATCTAGTGTCTGCAATCGGAAAGACCTTCAATGAGGTGGTATAGATGGGAAGCTTTGTTGAAGAAGGATTGAAAACAAATAAAATCATGAGTTATTCATCCATCAAGGATACAAATCAAGCAATTAAGACGGGGACAGGAGGAGCAATTGGGAAGAAAAAGAAAGAAGAAGTAGCAGTTATAGAGGGAAGGTCTTGGTCCCGGGGCCCCAACCCATATCACCATCAGCCTCGCCCATATCAACCTTACCCACCAACACCGTATAGCCCACCTCAACATTATTGTCCTCCGACTGGTCCTCAGTTTCTATCCATTATGCCCAATCTTACCCACCACCTCCTTCATGGCAAACCCACCACCTCTACCATGCCCAAAAAACATACCCGCCACCAAAACCTTACACAAATCCCAATAGAACTAGTTTCCGTCCCGACCCTAAAGTCAAAAATGACAGGGCTCAAAGAAAGAAAACATTCACTCCTCTGTGCGAATCATATACCAGCCTCTTTCACCGATTAAGACAATTGGGGATGCTGAACCCTATAGAGCCTAAAATTCCCAATCCTCCACCAAGAAATTTAGATCAATCTATCCATTGTGAATATTGTTTAGGGGTCCATAGACATGACACGGAGAAATGTTGGCACCTAAAATCTGCAATACAAGAACTCATTGACTCTAGAAGAATTGAGGTACAAGCCCCCGAGGCTTCCAACATAACACAAAATCCTTTGCATGTGCACCATGAGACAAACATGATAGAACTAGTACAAGGAGAAAGTTGTAAAAAGCCCTCTCAGACTGTGATGATGATCAAAGCAAACAGCAAGACAGAGGAGAAAGTCGGGAGTGAGAAAGTTTCAGTCGGGTCACCTATAAGTCAGCCAGCAATGGTAGTTGAACCTAAACCTGTAAAAGTGATAGTAATTGGGGTGAAGCCCATATTGACTGTGAAAGGGGCACATATAGAACCATTTGTTATCAAGCCAGTCGTTTAGATGCCGATATTGAACATCAAAATCATACCTTGGAATTATGACAAGGTAACTGTCATGTATAAAGGAAAATAAGTCAAGGGGGAGATCTGCGAAACCCATGGTTTGACCCGGTCATGGAGATGTTTTGCTCCTGATGAATTGAGGAAGGCGAAAGTTGTGAAAGAAAATCCGGCCCATGTGAAGAAAGCAGTCACTCAAGAAGAAGCCCAGGAATTCCTAAAGAAAATGAAAGCTCAGGATTGTTCCATATTTGAGCAGCTAAGAAAGACACCAGCTCAAATATCTTTGCTATCTCTATCGATTCATTCCGATGAACACCGAAGGGCGTTAATGAAGATCTTAAATAAAGCGCATGTACCAGAAAAGATCGCAAATAAAATCTTCGAGGCAAATATGATAACATTTTCAGATGATGAACTGCCATTGGAAGGGACAGAGCACAACAAGGCATTATATCTTACAGTGAAGTGTGAGGAATAAGTGGTGACCCGTGTCTTGGTCGATAATGGGTCAAGTACCAATATTTTTCCTCTATCTACTCTGGGAAAACTGAAGATTGATCACGAAAGAATTCATAGAAACAGCATATGTGTGAGAGGATTCAACGGAGGCGGGAAAAACACTGTTGGAGATATCATATTAGAACTCACCATCGGACCGATGGAATTCACCATAGGATTTCAGGTGTTAGACATTGTTGTATCCTATAATCTCCTGTTAGGACATCCATGGATCCATGCTGCAAAAGCGGTGCCTTCTTCACTCCATCAAATGGTAAAGTTTAAATGGGATCAACAAGAGATAGTAGTGCATGGTGAAGATAATGTTTGCAATACCATCACACCGTTCGAAGAAGTCAAGGGTGACAAAGGTGGTTGGGTGTACCAAGTGATGGACACTGTGTCTGTGAATAAGATATCTGAAGGTGAAAGCGTCCCAGTACCCAAAGTAGCCCCTGCGGAAGTCATGGTTGCTAAGGAAATGTTAAACAACGGGTTCTCTCCGGGAAAAGGTATAGGAGTTGCTCTACAAGGAATAATACAACCAGTTTATCTTCCGGGTAGTACTAATACTTTCGGCTTGGGTTTTAAGCCAACCATCGCTGACATACAAAGAGCCAAAAGACTGAAAAAGAAAGGATGGACCCTCCCCAAACCTATCCCAAAACTTTCCTATTCCTTTATCAAGCCTAGTACACGACGTCCGACAACGGTCATGCCTGGCCACACAGAGATAAGGCCAAATAAAGAGCTGTTAGAAAGATTTGAGAGATTGTTTGAAGGCGTGAACATGATAAAGGCAGCCGAGGGAACAAGCAAGATGGATGTTCAGTTTGTTGGACCCCAGATCAGGCTAAATAACTAGGAAGCTACTCCTCTTCCAATCAGAAGGGAGTTGTGGTAGTTAGCTTTAATATTCCATTCCTAAATCTGTTTCAAAAATTGTAATCCTATGTTCCGTCTAGTCAGATGTATCCAAACCTTGTTACCTTTCAAAGTTTAATGAAATGCAATTTCTTTCTTCCTCTATTTTTGTAGCCTTATTTTATTTTATTTTCTTTTCTTGTACAGTCCAGTCTTTGCTGATTTCAATGATGTGTCATGCATGAAGGATTCCCAGTCCAATTTTGATAATCAGATAGTTATACAAGAAATTGAACATGACAATGAAGTGGAATATGAGGATGAGGAAGTTTTGGAGAAAATTAGTAAGGATTTGAGCCACTACGAAGAGAAACCCAAACCAAACTTAAATGAGACGGAGTCTATTAATTTGGGGGATGAGGAGAATATTCGAGAAACAAAAAATAGTGTACACTTGGAAACCTCACTCAGAGAGGACTTGATCAAGTTATTACATGAGTACTAGGACATATTTACTTGGTATTATGATGACATGCCCGGGCTCATTATTAACTTGGTGGTACATAAGTTGCCCACTTATCGAGAATGCCAGCCGGTTAAGCAAAAGATAAGAAAGTTCAAAATGGATATCAGTGTGAAAATAAAAGAAGAGGTCAATAAGTAGATTGAGGGAAATGTCATACGGGTCACCAAGTATCCCACCTGATTAGCTAATGTTGTGCCAGTTCCAAAGAAGGAGGGAAAAACTAGGGTGTGCGTTGATTATCGAGACCTCAATAAAGCTAGTCCAAAGGATGATTTTCCATTTCCAAATATCCATATATTAATCGACAATTGCGCCAAACATGAAATTTGTTCTTTTGTGGATTGTTATGCGGGTTATCATCAGATCTTGATGGACGAAGAAGATGTAGAAAATATGGCCTTTATCACACCTTGCGGAACATATTGCTATAGATTAATGTCGTTTGGTTTGAAAAATGCTGGAGCTATATATATGAGAGCAATGACCACTATGTTTCATGACATGATACATCGAGAGATTGAAGTGTATATGGATGATGTCATTATTAAATCCAAAAAGCAGTATGATCATGTTAAATACTTGAGGAAGTTCTTCTAGAGGCTTCGGAGATACAATCTTAAGCTCAATCCAGCAAAACGTGCTTTTGGAGTACCATCAGGAAAGTTATTAGGATCCGTGGTAAGCCAGTGCGGTATTGAACTAGACCCGTCAAAGATAAAGGCAATTCAGAATTTGCCTCCGCCAAAGAACAAGAAAGATGTGATGAGTTTGTTAGGCTAGTTGAATTATATTAGCATATTTATTGCCCAACTGACGACAACTTGTGAGCCTATTTTCAAATTATTATAGAAAGATGCTGCGGTAAATTGGACTGAGGAATGTCAAGATGCATTTGACAAAATCAAGGAATACCTGGCCAATCCTCCTGTATTGGTTCCTCCAGAACCTGGAAGACCCTTGATTCTTTATCTAACCGTACTAGAAAATTCCTTTGGTTGTGTACTGGGACACCATGATGAAATGGGGAAGAAGGAGTAAGCAATACACTACCTCAACAAGAAATTTACATCTTACGAGGTAAAATATACTCAGTTGGAAAGTACATGTTGTGCTTTAACATGGGTTGCACAGAAGTTGAAACATTACCTATCGGCTTACACCACTTATCTTATATCTCGTTTGGATCCACTAAAGTACATCTTACAGAAGCCTATGCCCACAAGAAGGCTCGCTAATGGCAAATTCTGAGTTACATGTTTGAAGTTTCAGCTGTGTACCTGATTCAGCAATGAAAAACCTTATGAGTCTAAGTGTACAAAGATGTGTCACGACCTGGATTTTCCCCCAACATCGGGATCGTGATGGCGCCTACTCGTGGTAGCTAGGCAAGCCACTCTATTCATACTATCCTGATTTTAACACAATTTTTAATTAAATAAATGCGGAATACTTTATCAAAATGGAAATAACTAATTACAAAGTGAAAATCATACTGAAATCCTCTACCCAAGACGTGGAGTCACCAACTCACGAACTACTATGGAATACTACACATAAAAGTCCGAAGGAAATATAACATAATTCTGTTTGTCTCGGAACAAAGAGACTACAGCTAATAACATAAATAAAGAGAAGAGACGCCGGGCCTGCGGACGTCTGCAAGCTACCTCGGTCTCAAATGTGATTAACTCCCACGCAATCGATTTACTGTTGCTGCTCCTGATCGTAACCTGGACCTGTGCAAAAACGCACAGAAGTGTAGTATCAGCACAACCGACCCCATGTGCTGGTAAGTGCCTGGCCTATCCCGGCGAAGTAGTGACAAGCCTAGGACCGGACACCCACATAAACCTGTGCAATTCAATATATGTATGTATACCACAGAATAACAAGAAATAACCAAGTATTAACACAATAAGGAATATCTCAAAGAATTCAACAATTAACCACAGTAAATAAATTCACAAGGAAAAACAAAATATAATGTAAACACAAGTAATATCAATTCAAGAAATAGCAAGCAGTTGCACGGCATCACCCTTCGTGCTTTTACTCTCATCCTCACCAAATAAACAAATAAAGTACACGGCATCACCCTTCGTGCTTTTACTCTCATCCTCACATCCATAGTACGGCATGATCCTTCGTACATGGTTCAATAACAGGGCACGGCATGATCCTTCGTGCATAATCAATAAATAAACATGGCACGGCATTAACCTTCGTGCATAAATAAATAAACATGGCACGGCATCACCCTTCGTGCATTATCACTCTTCCTCACCCAAATAACAATCACAGTTAAGGGCAAAGAAAGAAACAATAATTCATAAACCGTCCCATCAAGGGCAATCAATAATTATCTTCACAACAAGTCCCAACAAGGGAGAACAATAACAATTCATCCTGTAATATATCTCAAAATAATCATTTTCCAACGACTCACGGTCATACTAGACGCCAGTGTATGGATGCTCGTCACCACAACCCATACACCGCACTCGATCACATAACACATAACACATAATCCTATTCCCTCAAGCTAGGATAGAACAAACACTTACCTCGAATGCTTATGAACAATTCAATCCGTGGAAATGTCTTTTTCTTTCAAATTTGGCTCCAATCCAATCGTATCTATACACAATTGATTTAATATCATCAATACTACTCAACAAACTAATTCTTAAGACCAAATACATCTTTTACAACATTCTGCCCGAAATAGTGAATTTCAACCCCGGGCCCACATGGTCGGAACTCGGGGTTAGGACCAAAATCCCTGTTACCCATCCCCCCACGAGTTCATGTATATGATTTGTTTCAAAATCGGACCTCAATTCGAGGTCCAATTCCCCAATTTATGAAAAACCCTATTTTCTATCAAAAACAAGAATTCTACCATGAAAATCTTTGATTTCTTATGAAAAACATGTTTAATGATGTTAGGAATTGAAAGAATTAAGTAAAAAGTGACTTACAATTGTTTTGATGAAGAAGAAATCCGTGAAGAATCGCAAATGGGTGTTTTTGTTTTGTAAAAAGTGAAGAAATGAACTTAAAATCGTGTTTTACAGGTCTCCGTGTTCGCATTTGCGAACATGGGTTCGCAATTGCGAACCCCGACCAATTTCTGGAGTTTGAAAAATAAGCTAAGGCTGGGAAGTTCGCATTTGCGAACATTTGTTCGCATTTGCGAACACTGGCAGACAAGGGAGTGTTCGCATTTGCGAACTAATGTTCGCATTTGCGAACATAGGCTGTATAGGGCAGTGTTCGCATTTGCGAACAATGGTTCGCATTTGCGAACCAAGGCAATATGGGGCAGTGTTCGCATTTGCGAACTGTGTTCGCATTTGCGAACATAGGCAGGCCTGGGGACGTTCGCATTTGCGAACAATTGTTCGCATTTGCGAACAAGGCTGGGCATGGGGTTTCGCATTTGCGATCAGGGTTCGCATTTGCGAGCCCTGCCTTGATCATCCCCCTTCGCAATTGCGAGAAATGCTTCGCAATTGCGAAGCCAACAGCTGGGTGAAAAACCAGCAGTGCAACATTTCAGAATTTAATCCAACGGCCTATCAAATCTTCACCCGAGCCCCCCGGGCTCCAAACCAAACATGTACACAGCCTCAAAAACACATTATGAACTTGTTCGTGTGATCACATCGCCAATATCACATCGTTTTCATCAAATCAAGCCTCAAATTTATGATTTTCATACCTTTGGTTTTCAAAACTTTCAAACTTGGGACTCAAGGTCCAAAACATCTCAAACGACATCCAAATGTCACCAAACTTTACAGAAATCACATATATAATATTTAAGACTTGTACCGGGCATCGGAACCAAAATACGAGCCCGATACCAAGGTCAATTAATTTATTTCCTTTAACAATTACATCAAAAACAATTTCATAGAAAAATTCATAACTTGGGCTCTAGGCCTCAGAATTCGACTCCGGACGCATGTCCAAGTCCCATATTTTCCTACGGACCTCTCGGGACCATCCAATCTCGGTCCGGATCCGTTTACCAAAAATGTTGACCGAAGTCAACCATATCAATATTAATATCATTTTATCCAAATTTCTCATAGAATTCATATTTTCTATCACAAAATCTTTCCGGCTACATGCTCGGATTGTGCACGTAAATCGAGGCAACATGGATGAGGTTTTCAAGGCCTCAGAAGCTCGAAATGATTAATAAAATAAGTGATGAGCCTTTGGGTCGTCACATATGTCGGCTTGCTGGGGTGGAGGAAGCTCCTGGGGACAAAAGAAAGAAGTACCCGAGTCAGGAAACAAATATGGGTAGCGGCTCCGCATATCAGACTCGGACTCCCATGTCGATGCCTCGGGAGGCTGACCTCTCCACTGAACACGCACAGAAGGATAACTCTTCGACCTCAACTGTCAAACCTGCCGGTCTAGAATAGCCACCGGCTCCTCCTTGTAAGATAGATCATTGTCCAATTGGACAGTACTGAAGTCTAACACATGTGTGGGATCGCCGTGGTATCTCCGAAGCATAGATACGTGAAAACTGGATGCACGGCTGATAAGCTAGGCGGCAAAGCTAATCTGTAAGCCACCCCTCCCACTCTGTCTAGAATCTCAAATGGACCAATATACCTAGGGCTGAGCTTTCCCTTCTTCCCGAACCTCATCATGCCCTTCATAGGCGACACTCGGAGCAATACTCGTTCACCAACCATGAAATCTACATCTCGAACCTTACGATCCGCATAAGTCTTCTGCTCTGGACTGGGCTGAACGCAATCTCTCCTGGATAGTCTTGACCTTATCCATGGCCTCCCGAACTAAGTCCGTACCCAACAACCGAGCCTCTCCCTGCTCAAACCATCCGACTGGAGATCGACATCGCCTACCATACAATGCCTCATACGGGGCCATCTGGATGCTGGACTGGTAACTGTTATTGTAGGCGAACTCTGCTAATGGTAGAAACTGGTCCCACGAGCCTCCGAAATCAATAACACAGGCTCGAAGCATGTCCTCGAGAATCTGAATAGTCCTCTCGGACTGGCCATCCGTCTGAGGATGAAATGCTGTACTCAACTGAACCTGGGTGCCTAACTCCCGCTGGACCGCTCTCCAGAACCGCGAGGTAAACTGCGTTCCCCGATCAGAGATAATAGATACTGGCACCCCATGGAGACGAACAATCTCCCTAATGTAAACCTCCGCTAACCTCTCCGACGAGTAGGAGACAGATACTGGAATAAAGTGTGCTGATTTGGTCAACCTATCAACAATGACCCAAATAGCATCAAATTTCCTCCGAGTCAAAGGAAGTCCAGTAACGAAGTCCATAGTGATCCGCTCCCATTTCCACTCGGGAATTTCAATCCTCTCGAATACACCACCAGGTCTCTGGTGCTCATATTTCACCTGCCTGACAATTTAGACACCGAGCGACATACGCAACGATATCTTTCTTCATTCTGCGCCACCAATAGTGTTGTCGTAAGTCCTGGTACATCTTCGCGGTGCCTGGGTGAATAGAATACCGCGAACTGTGGGCCTCTGCTAAGATCAACTCTCGAATCCCTTCGACATTGGGTACACAAACTCGACCCTGCAATTTCAATACCCCATCATCATCTAGGTTTACCTGTGTGGCACCTCCCCGCTGTACTGTATCTCTCAACTCACGCAAATGAGGATCATCAAATTGCCTCTCACGGATACGCTCTAATAAGGAAGAACGAGCGACCGTGCAGGCTAACACTCTGCTAGGCTCAGAAATGTCTAATCTCACGAACCGGTTGGCTAAGGCCTGGACATCTAGAGCTAATGGTCTCCGATTGACCGGAATATATGCAAGACTACCCATGCTGGCATACTTTCTACTCAATGCATCGGCCACCACATTGGCCTTACCTGGGTGATATAAGATAGTAACATCATAGTCTTTTAGCAACTCTAACCATCTCCGCCGTCGTAGATTCAACTCCTTCTGCTTGAACAAGTACTGTAGGCTTTTGTGATCAGTGTACACCTCACATGTCACACCATATAGATAATGCCTCCAGATCTTTAAGGCATGAACCACTGCTGCTAACTCAAGATCATGAACCGGATAATTCTTCTCATGTATCTTTAACTGCCTCGAAGCATAAGCGATAACCTTACCATCCTGCATCAATACCGCTCCAAGCCCTGTACGAGATGCGTCACAATAAACTGTATAAGGCCCTGCACCTGTAGGTAGTACCAACACTGGTGCGGTGGTCAAGGCTGTCTTGAGCTTCTGAAAGCTCGCCTCACACTCCTCTGACCACTGAAACTGGACACCCTTCTGGGTCAACCTGGTCATCGGGGCCGCAATAGAAGAAAACCCCTCTACAAAACGACGGTAGTAACCTGCTAATCCCAAGAAACTCCGGATCTCAGTCACTGAAGCTGGTCGAGGCCAATTCTGGACTGCCTCAATCTTCTTTGGGTCTACCTGAATACCTTCCACCGATACAATGTGACCCAGAAATGCTACCGAACTCAGCCAGAACTCACATTTAGAAAATTTGGCATATAGCTGGTTATCTTTCAAAGTCCGAAGAACCACTCTGAGGTGCTGCTCGTGCTCTTCCTGGCTGCGGGAGTACACCAGGATGTCATCTATGAAGACTATCACGAACAGATCTAAGTAAGGCCTGAATACCCGATTCATCAACTCCATGAATGCTGCCGGGGCATTGGTCAACCCGAAGGACATGACCAAGAACTCATAATGCCCATATCTAGAGCGAAAGGCTCTGTCTTAGGAATGTCAGCCGCCCTGATCTTCAGCTGATGGTAGCCTGACCTCAAGTCTATCTTAGAGAATACCCTCGCTCCCCGGAGCTGGTCAAACAAATCATCAATCCTCGGCAGTGGATATTTATTTTTGATAGTCACCTTGTTTAACTGCCGGTAATCAATACACATCCGCATCGAGCCATCCTTCTTCTTTACAAATAATACAGGTGCTCCCCAGGGGGAAACACTGGGCCTGATAAAGCCCTTCTCAAGAAGGTCCTGCAACTGATCTTTCAACTCTTTTAGCTTCGGCGGGGCCATACGATAGGGTGGAATAGAGATGGGCTGAGTGCCCGGTGCCAAATCAATACAGAAATCAATATCCCTGTCGGGTGGCATGCCCGGCAGGTCTGAAGGAAAAACCTCCGAAAACTCCCGTGCAATAGGGACCGACTCAATGGAAGGAACTTCTGCGCTGGAATCACGAACATAAGCCAAATAAGCTAGACACCCCTTCTCGACCATGCGTCGAGCCTTAACATAAGAAATAACAGTGCGAACGGAGTGGCTTGAGGTACCTTTCCACTCTAGTCGGGGTGATTCTAGCAAGGCTAAGGTCACCGTCTTAGCATGGCAATCAAGAATAGCATGGTATGGGGACAACCAGTCCATCCCCAATATGACATCAAAATCTACCATATCCAAAAGCAACAGATCAACACGGGTCTCAAGACCCCCAAATATAACTACGCACGAACGATGCACCCGATCGACTACAATGGAGTCACCCACTGGTGTAGCCACATAAATTGGAATATCCAGAGCATAGCTGGGCACAGCCAAATACGGTGCGAAGTAGGAAGACACATAGGAATATGTAGATCCGAGGGTCAAATAATACTGAAGCACCTCTGCCACACACAAGAATAGTACCTGTAATCACGGCATCCGATGCCTCTGCCTCTGGCCTGGCTGGTAAAGCATAGAATCGGGGATCTGCACCTCCCCTCTGAGCTGCGTCTCTAGGACGACCATCAACTGGCTGACCTCTACCTCTAGCTGGACGGTCTCCACCTCTACGGTCTCGACCTCCACCTCTATAATCTCTACCCCCGCCTGTGGCTGGCTGGGCAGGCTGAGGGTCAGCTGGGGCCTGAATCATAGGACGAGGACCTCGCTGCTGAGAGTTGCCCGCTGCTATAGGGCAATTCCTGATAAAATGACCCGGGTCACCACAACCGTAGCAACTCTTAGACTGATAGGGCTGCTGGCCCTGACGACCTGAATGGCCTCCACGAACACTCTGAAGAGGCTGAGCATTAATAGGAGACTGGTCTGAATAATGCCCCCGAAAACCACGATCACCTGATCCACCCTGTGAAGCCTGAAGGGCGGAATGAAAAGGCCTGGAGGACTGGCCTCTATCAAAGGATTCTCTGCTACCAGAGGAAGAAGCACCAAACCTACCCGAATGACGAGGCCTCTTATCCGAAGAATAACCGCCTCCTCTAGCGAGAGCCATCTCAACTCTGCGTGCTGCATTGGCTGCCTCCTGAAATGATATGTCACTCCCCACGCCCATAGCCATCTGGAGTCTAATCGGCTGATTAAGCCCATCTATAAATCCGCGGACCCTCTCCCGCTCCGTGGGAAGTATCACCACTGCATGACGAGCCAAGTCGATAAATCTCGTCTCATACTGTGTGACCGTCAAAGAGCCCTGATGGAGGCGCTCAAACTGCCTCTGAAGTACATCCCGCTGAGTAGTAGGGAGAAACTTCTCCATAAATAGCTCCGCAAACCGATCCCATGATAAAGCTGGGGACCCTGCTGGTCGAGTCAAGCAATAATCTCTCCACCAAGTCTTGGCGGATCCTGCAAGTCTGAAGGTACAGAAATCAACTCCGTTTGTCTCCACGATCCCCATAGTCTCGAGAATCTCATGGCAACTGAATAAAAAGTCCTGAGGATCCTCTGATGCGGCTCCACTGAATGTAGTGGTAAATAACTTGGAGAGCCGATCAAGCCTCCATAAAGAATCCGAAGTCATGGCCGCTCCATCACCGGCATGAGCTGTGGTACCTGACTGAGTGGCCACAACTGGCTGAATTACTGGTGCCTGAGGCTGAGGAGCTACTGGCTCCGGAGTACGAGCAATAGGAGTCCGGGCCCCTCCTCCAGCCTGAGAAGTGGCTGGGGCAACTGATAATAAACCCGCTCCGGCAATGCTGTCCATGAATCCCGCTATTCTGACCAAAGCATCCCGGAGATCCGATGTAATTAAAGCCTCTCCTGGGACCTGAGCTGGGCCCACTGGAGCTGCTGGGACTGGAACCTCCTCGTCAATCTCAATATGAGGCTCCACCTCCGGGGTAGCTGCCTGGGGCTGAGCTCTACCCCTACCACGGCCTCTGATACGGCCTTGGCCCCTGCCCCTCACGGGAGCTGCCTGGGGCTCGGGCTGCTGGTCAGCGAACGAAGAAGCGCGTGTCCTCACCATCTGCGAAAGGACAGAATAGAAATCCAATCAGTAATTAAGGAACAAGTCGCACGACAAGAAAGAACAAATGAGAGACTCTTTCCTAACTCAATAGACTTTGGAGGACAAGTACAGACGTCTCCGTACCTACCTCTCAATATTTGCATCAACAATATTTATAATTACCGGTTTTAAACCAATAATTGATAATAATTTGTCACGACCCGGATTTTCCCCCAACATCGGGATCGTGATGGCGCCTACTCGTGGTAGCTAGGCAACCCACTGTATTCATACTATCCTGTTTTTAACACAATTTTAATTAAATAAATGCGGAATACTTTATCGAAATAGAAATAACTAATTACAAAGTGAAAATCATTCTGAAATTCTCTACCCAAGACGTGGAGTCACCAACTCACGAACTACTATGGAATACTACACATAAAAGTCTGAAGGAAATATAACATAATTCTGTTTGTCTCGGAACAAAGAGACTACAGCTAATAACATAAATAAAGAGAGAGACGCCGGGCTTGCGGACGTCTGCAAGCTACCTTGGTCTCAAATGTGATCAACTCCCACGCAATCGATTTACTGCTGCTGCTCCTGATCGTAACTTGGACCTGTGCAAAAACGCACAGAAGTGTAATATCAGCACAACCGACCCCATGTGCTGGTAAGTGCCTGGCCTATCCCGGCGAAGTAGTGACAAGCCTAGGACCAGACACCCACATAAACCTGTGCAATTCAATATATGTATGTATACCACAGAATAACAAGAAATAACCAAGTATTAACACAATAAGGAATATCTCAAAGAATTCAACAATTAACCACAGTAAATAAATTCACAAGGAAAAACAAAATATAATGTAAACACAAGTAATATCAATTCAAGAAATAGCAAGCGGTTGCACGGCATCACCCTTCGTGCTTTTACTCTCATCCTCACCAAATAAACAAATAAAGTACACGGCATCACCCTTCGTGCTTTTACTCTCATCCTCACATCCATAGTACGGCATGATCCTTCGTACATGGTTCAATAACAGGGCACGACATGATCCTTCGTGCATAATCAATAAATAAACATGGCACGGCATTAACCTTCGTGCATAAATAAATAAACATGGCACGGCATCACCCTTCGTGCATTATCACTCTTCCTCACCCAAATAACAATCACGGTTAAGGGCAAAGAAAGAAACAGTAATTCATAAACCGTCCCATCAAGGGCAATCAATAATTATCTTCACAACAAGTCCCAACAAGGGAGAACAATAACAATTCATCCGTAATATATCTCAAAATAATCATTTTCCAACGACTCACGGTCATACTAGACGCCAGTGTATGGATGCTCGTCACCACGACCCATACACCGCACTCGATCACATAACACATAACACATAATCCTATTCCCTCAAGCTAGGATAGAACAAACACTTACCTCGAATGCTTATGAACAATTCAATCCGTGGAAATGTCTTTTTCTTTCAAATTTGGCTCTAATCCAATCGTATCTATACACAATTGATTTAATATCATCAATACTACTCAACAAACTAATTCTTAAGACCAAATACATCTTTTACAACATTCTGCCCGAAATAGTGAATTTCAACCCCGGGCCCACATGGTCGGAACTCGGGGTTAGGACCAAAATCCTGTTACCCATCCCCCCACGAGTTCATGTATATGATTTGTTTCAAAATCGGACCTCAATTCGAGGTCCAATTCCCCAATTTATGAAAAACCCTATTTTCTATCAAAAACAAGAATTCTACCATGAAAATCTTTGATTTCTTATGAAAAACATGTTTAATGATGTTAGGAATTGAAAGAATTAAGTAAAAAGTGACTTACAATTGTTTTGATGAAGAAGAAATCCGTGAAGAATCGCAAATGGGTGTTTTTGTTTTGTAAAAAGTGAAGAAATGAACTTAAAATCGTGTTTTACAGGTCTCGTGTTCGCATTTGCGAACATGGGTTCGCAATTGCGAACCCCGACCAATTTCTGGAGTTTGAAAAATAAGCTAAGGTTGGGAAGTTCGCATTTGCGAACATTTGTTCGCATTTGCGAACACTGGCAGACAAGGGAGTGTTCGCATTTGCGAACTAATGTTCGCATTTGCGAACATAGGCTGTATAAGGCAGTGTTCGCATTTGCGAACAATGGTTCACATTTGCGAACCAAGGCAGTATGGGGAATGTTCGCATTTGCGAACATTTGTTCGCATTTGCGAACATAGGCAGGTTCTGGGGACTTTCGCAAATGCGAACAATTGTTCGCATTTGCGAACAAGGCTGGGTCAATGGGGCTTCGCATTTGCGATAAAGGTTCGCATTTGCGAGCCTTGCCTTACATTGTCCCCTTCGCAATTGCGAGAAATACTTCGCAATTGCGAAGCCAACAGCTGGGTGAAAAACCAGCAGTGCAAAAATTCAGAATTTCATCCAACGGCCTATCAAATCTTTACCCGAGCCCCCCGGGCTCCAAACCAAACATGTACACAACCTCAAAAACACATTATGAACTTGTTCGTGCGATCACATCGCCAATATCACCTCGTTTTCATCAAATCAAGCCTCAAATTCATGATTTTTATACCTTTGGTTTTCAAAACTTTCAAACTTGGGACTCAAGGTCCAAAACATCTCAAACGACATCCAAATGTCACCAAACTTTACTGAAATCACATATATAATATTTAAGACTTGTACCGGGCGTCGGAACCAAAATACGAGCCCGATACCAAGGTCAATTAATTTATTTCCTTTAATAATTACATCAAAAACAATTTCACATAAAAATTCATAACTTGGGCTCTAGGCCTCAGAATTCGACTCCGGACACATGTCCAAGTCCCATATTTTCCTACGGACCTCTCGGGACCATCCAATCTCGGGTCCGGATCCGTTTACCAAAAATGTTGACCGAAGTCAACCATATCAATATTAATATCATTTTTATCCAAATTTCTCATAGAATTCATATTTTCTATCACAAAATCTTTCCGGCTACATGCTCGGATTGTGCACGTAAATTGAGGCAATATGGAATGAGGTTTTCAAGGCCTCAGAAGCTCGAAATGATTAATAAAATAAGTGATGACCCTTTGGAACCACTGAAGTCATACTTTCCTGATGAAGAGACAATGAATATTGAAGAATTGGAGCAAGACGAAAAGCTGGGTTGGAAATTATACTTTGATGGGGCTGTCAATAGCAAAGGAATTGGAATTAGAGCAATGCTCATTTCAGAAACGGGCCAGCATTATCCTGTTACCGCTCAGCTTCGCTTTTTTTGTACTAATAATATGGCCGAATATGAAGCATGTATATTGGGATTTAGAATGTCAATTGACATGGGTGTTCAAGAGATTTTGATCATGGGTGACTCGGATCTCTTGATACATCAAATTCAGGGAGAATGGGAGACAAGGGATTTGAAGCTTATACCGTATCGACAGTGTTTACATGAACTATGTCAAAGGCTTCAATCCATAGAATTCAAGCATATTCCAAGAAAGCACAATGAAGTTGCAGATGCTCTGGCCACATAGTCGTCCATGTTGCACCATCCGTATAAAGCTTATGTAGATCCATTACAAATCCAAGTTCATGATCAGAATGCTTATTGTTTTACGGTAGAAGAGGAACTTGATGGTGAACCATGGTTTCATGACATCAAAGAATATTTGAGAATGGGGGTGTACCCAGTGCAAGCTACGGGAGATCAGAAAAGGGCTATAAGATGACTGGCGAGTGGATTTTTCCTCAGTGGAGGAATTGTATTTAAGAGAACCCCAGATTTGGGTTTATTAAGATGTATAGATGCACAACAGGCTGTTACAATCATGACTGAAATACATGCAGGAACTTGTGGACCCCACATGATTGGATATGTTTTAGCGATGAAAATACTAAGAACGGGATATTATTGGCTCACTATGGAGCGAGATTGCATTAGATATGTACCGAAATGCCATCAATGCCAGATACACGGGGACTTGATTCATTCCCCACCATATGAGTTGCATACAATGTCAGCACCATGGCCTTTTGTCGGCTGGGGCATAGATGTCACCGGTCCAATAGAACCCGCAACATCTAATGGGCACATGTTTATTTTGGTAGCCATTGATTATTTCACTAAATGCGTGGAGGCGAAGACATTTAAAGCAGTAATAAAGAAGGCAGTAGTGGATTTCGTACATACAAACATCATTTGCCGCTTCAAAATCCCCAAAGTGATTATTATAGATAATAGAGCCAACCTTAACAACAATCTCATGGCGGAGACCTGTCAAAAATTTAAAATTGATGCATCGCAATTCTACACCTTATCGGCCTAAAGCCAATGGAGCAGTTGAAGCTGCAAATAAGAATATTAAGAAAATTCTTCGAAAAATGGTAGAGGAGTCAAGGAAGTGGCATGAAAAATTACCATTTGCTCTAATGGGTTATCGCACTACTGTGCATACTTCAATTGGTGCAACCTCTTACTCTTTGATGTACGGAACGGAGGCAGTGATACCTGCAGAAATTGAAATACCCTCCCTCCGAATTATAGATGAGGCTGAAATTGATGATGATGAATGGGTAAAGGCCCGGTTAGAGCTATTGAGCTTGATTGACGTGAAAAGATTGGAATCAGTATATCACGGACAGCTGTATCAATGGAGGATGGCCAGAGCATATAACAAGAAAGTATGTCCACGAAAATTCGAGGTTGGACAATTGGTGTTGAGACGTATTTTACCACATTAGGCAAAAGCAAAAGGAAAGTTTGCGCCTAATTGGCAGGGGCCATTTATGGTATCCCAGGTGTTGTCCAACAGAGCTTTATATCTGACAGATGTAGAAGGGAAATGTGTAGAGACTTCCATTAACTCTGACGCAGTCATGAGATATTACGTATGATTCCTTTCGTGTATACAATTGTATTTGTCATATTTTTGTAATTGAAATCATGAAGGCATTTTATTTCTCTATCCAAACACTTTACCCATTGCTATCCCTTTGAGCCTTATTATATTCTTCTTTCATACCCCTCTCTCGGAATCAATGATAAAGCCAAAAATGAATAATGAAATGAAAAAAGAAAAATAAAAAAAGTGAAGATTGAAAAAAAAGATAAAAAAAATTGAAAAGAAATGATATGTGAAAAAAGAAAAAAAAAGAGAAAGAAAAAAGGTATATACAAAAGAAGAAAATCGGGAAAAGTCAAAATGATGAAGTGATCTTATGATCTGAACTACGCCAGACTTGTTCCCGAAAGGGTACGTAGGTAGTCTCAATAAGGTTCAGCCACGATAGAAATATGATCCAAGTTTCCCCAAAAAATCAAAACTGGGGCAGAAATTATGTTTTTATGATTCCGAGAGTGGTAACTGTTGAAACCAAGCTGTAAATTTGAGCCTTTATACCCTTCTTTCTAAACCCATCCAAAAGCCACATTATGGTCTAAAGGAAAGACCTTCTGATTAAATTCAAGGAAATGACAATGCAATAAGAATAAAGGAAAACATATCATGGACAATACCCGGGAGTTTGAAGATGGAAAATAAAAAAAATAAAAAAAAAATAGAAAATAAAAATGAGAGTCTCTTATTGGTGAAAACCCTCACGGACACCATAAGGCGAATGTGAGTTGAGAGACATAAAATGAGAGAGTCTTGTTGGTGAAAACTCTTACGGGCACCATAAGGCGACGTAAGTTTGAGAGAAAATAAAATGAGAGAGTCTTATTGGTGAAAACCCTAACGGGCACCATAACGCGAAAGTGAGGAATGATCTGGTGAAATGAAAGTGACAAGTCAAGCAAGGTTTGGGTTGATGAAAGGAAAAATCAAAGTCAGCAAAGATTTGGTTGGACACAATGCGTCGGATATCCAATGTATGGCATGGTCAGAAGGATCAGCCTTCTTACCCAGATAAGTTTTGTCTTTTACTTTGAAAATATACCTATCCTCAAAATTTAGGGTCATTGCATTTCAGTTGCTTAAAACCCTTTTACAAGACATTGCCAGTTGAAAGCTAATTACCAGCTTCTCATGTTAAATGGCATAATGATACCGGGTCCTTCAAAGGACAGGAAAATAGAATAACACATGGTAATCATATAGCCAAAGGGAATAAACTAGAAGGAAAAAACAAAAGGGGATTACAATGGAAGAATTGGGAAGACAATCAAGAAAGAACAACAAAGTAGTACAAAGAAAGATGAGGCAAATAGTGGAAGCAAGGCCAACAAGAATGACAGTTGCTAACCATCATTTTATAGCTAACAAGTTGTTCACTGATTAAGACAGGGACAAAAGATTCAAATTCTTACTAATCACTTTAAAGTGAATGAGACCAATGTGGGAGAAACAATCAAAAGAAGTAACAATGGAGGAAGGAAACCACAATGGAAGAATCAATAATTAGGAACCTACCTGAATAATGAGAGAGGTATTATCTTTTATTCCAAAAGTTGAAAATGTTACACCCAGTTATCAAACCGGGGCAAATTTTCTGCACTTTTAATTTTGCACTCAGGCGCCCGCCTGGATAACATATTTTTTCATATTTTTAATTTTTGCATTCGGGCGCCCACCTGGATAATAAGGGAATATTTTTTTGCATTTTTAATTTTTGCACTCAGACGCCCACCTGGATAACAAGGGAATACTTTTCTGCACTTTTAATTTTTGCACTCAGGTGCCCACCTGGATAACAGGGGAATACTTTTATGCATTTTTAATTTTTGCACTTAGACGCCCACCAAGATAAAAAGGGAATACTTTTTCGCATTTTTAATTTCTACACTCAGGCGCCCACCTGGATAACAAGGGAATACTTTTCTGCACTTTTAATTTTTACACTCAGGCGCCCACCAGGATAACAAGAGAATACTTTTCTGCATTTTTAATTTTTGCTAACTTTCCGAACACATATAAATTAGCATATTGAAGTGTTAAATGAAGAAAACAGGGCGATAACTCCCGTAACGACGGGTCCGATCGTTACAAATTTTCTCACTCAAGCGCCCACCTGGATAACAAGTGAATACTTTTCTGCACTTTTAATTTTTGCACTCAGGCACCCACCTGGATAACAAGGGAATACTTTTCTGCACTTCTTAATTTTTGCAATCAGGCGGCCACTTGGACAATAAGGGAATATGTTTCTTAATTTTTGCAATCGGGCGCCCACCCGGATAACAAGGGAATACTTTTCTTAATTTTTACAATCAGGCGCCCACGTCGATAACAAGAAAATATTTTTCTTAATTTTTGCAGTCAGGCGCCCACCTGGATAACAATGGAATATTTTTCTTAATTTTTGCAATCAGCACTCAGGCGCCCACCTGGATAACAAGGGAATATTTTTCTGCATTTTTAATTTTCGCAGTCAGGCGCCCACCTGGATAACAAGGGAATAGTTTTCTGCATTTTTAATTATTGCACTCAGACTCCCACCTGAATAACAAGGGAATACTTTTCTGTATTTTAATTTTTGCACTCAGGCGCCCACCTGGATAACAAGGGAATACTTTTCTGCACTTTTAATTTTGGCACTCAGGCGCCCACCTGGATAACAAGGGAATATTTTTCTGCATTTTAACTTTCGCACTCAGGCACCCACCTGGATAACAAGGGAATATTTTACTGCACTTTTAATTTTCGCACTCAGGCGCCCACCTGGATAACAAGGGAATATTTTTCTTCTTTTAATTTTTGCACTCAGGCGCCCACCTGTATAACAAGGGAATACTTTTCGCAAAATGAAAATTTTCTTTTATCTAACAAATAATAGCATGATAGATTGTAATCCCCATACTGGGCAAAAAAAGTTTCTCTTTATTTTGTAGTAAGCATGCACCAACTCGAAGAACAGGGGAATATATTTTGAAATTATATGAGCAGAATAAAGCAATATGTTTGAAGCAAGTTGCAAGCAAGAAGGTTCATCGAAGAATGGAAGATGCAAATGAAAGAACATGAAGCAAGTGGAAGATATAAATAGGATTTTTGTAAAACATAGAACTTAGCTTAGCCTTTTCTTTTTACCATGGTGTAATAAGGAGATTAACAGGCAATAACAACAGCAACAACAGTGAAATCACAGTCCCTGGTAGTTTCAACTACCAGATATTCCGAAACTACACTAACCTGATTCCTATATAGCCCAGCATATGTAGGCAATCCTTGAAGCCGGATGCAGTCAAAACTTTCAAAAATGCTTCATACGGAATATGCGAGTGGGCCAAAATACCTCATTACTGCTCATTTACTTTTGCACTGAAACATGTTCCCGAGCAAAGAAGGGCAGCTGTGAGCACGTGATTTTTGCCCCAAGAAATTAATTCCAAAATAAAAATACAAAAATGATTTTTGATTGAAATTGATTTGATTATTATATAGAAAATATTAGTGTTTGTTTTAATTGTTGAAATAAAGTGAAAGAAATTTGAAATGAAGTACAAGATGAAATTAATTCAAAAATATCAAAAATGTAGGGTAATTACTACAAAATTTGAAAATCAAAGAAAAAAAATACAAAATTTGAAAATCAAAGAAAAACACATTAGTATAAATATACAAGGAAAATAAGTCTAAAATACAAAGGAATATACAAAAATTAAATTAATAAATACAATTCAAAAATACAAAAATAGATAAATATATGGAAATACAAAAATATAAAGTGTATTTGGGCCAAATACACGAAGTAATTAAGCCCAAAATAACACTCAACAGACCTGGCCCACTACATAATTGATCCGGTCTGCCTATACATAAACCAAACGACGTCGCATCTACTAACCAAATCAGGGCCGTTGATATAATCAATCAACGGACCAAATAAGGCGGTGGCCATGGGAGTTAAACGATGATGTGTAAAGGAAACAATTAGGGCTGTTCATTTCATTAATCTAACGGATGAGATTAGAGCCACAATTAAACTAAACGACGTCACTTAAATAATTAAATCACATCCATCTAAAAATCTAATCCAACGGACATGACTAAGAGTACATTTAAACCATACGTTGTCGTTTAGAGGCCAAATTGATCCTGGCCGTTCATCTCAGCTAATCCAATGGCTGATAACCAACGACCTAGGTTCAGTATATATATCCCGTCCCCTCGTTAAATTCAGATCATTATACACCCTTCTCTCACTCAAAAAACCCTATCTGCCTCTTATTCCCCCTCATTCTCTCACAGACCACCGGAACCCTACCGGTGGTCAGCCTCCTATTTTTCTTCTCCAGCCTAGATCACCACCCTGAACACCCATCTTCTTCTTCTCTAAACACCTACCCCATTAACCACCATCTCTCCCAATTCTTGAAACTCCGGTCGCCGGACCCTAGCCGGCGACCACCCAAACTATGAATCAACCTTCCATCTTAACACCCTAGAACCGCCATAAAACCATCTTTCACCCCACCAAAGTCTCATCCCTCGAATCAAACCTAAACTTGTCGAATAACAAAAAATGTCTCATCGGAACCCTACTCCGGCGGAGACCCAAAATCAAAGGCTTTCAAGGCCACATCAAGGGTCTCCAAATACCCCTTCTCACACCCAAATCAGACTTCCAAGAGTCTTCCTAGAAGATCTATCATCAAAGAGACTCCAAGTCTCTGAAACACTGAAAACCAAGAAAAGAAGAAATAAAAAAAGAAAGAAAGAAAAGAAGAAAGAAAGAAAAGAAATAGAAAGGAAAAAGAAGAAACCCCTAAAAGCTAAGTACCCTGAACCCACCTCTATTCTGTGCTTTGCTCTTCTATGTTCTTATTTGTTAAAAACCTGAATCTATTGCATGTCTATGCCTGAAATCGATTAAGTATTCTTAGTTCTGATTATAACTATCTATAAATTGCATGCTGTTAGTTGTTTTATACTCTTGTTCAATAGATCCTATTTCGACTAGGGTTTTTGATTAATTAGGATTCAACCATTATCAATTTGTCTATCTGAGTTCTGATTAATTTTAAGGTTAGTCGTAATTGGGGCTATATGTGCAAGACTAATAAAACTGGCTACATTTGTAATATGATTTATATGTTTGTTTCTTCTGAATTTCTGAGTGCTTAGTCACATTCACGTTATATGTTCAAAATGTTTATTGTGGCTATTATTGCAACATAGTGTGGTTTTTGACTTGTAAAGTCATTGGTGGCTATTTTTGTAAAGTGGTTAACCTCGAAAAGTTTTTACTTAGTCTGAAACTGGCTAAAATATAAAGTCGAGTCTTAGGGGGTATATTTTAAACATTGTCGATTACCTCAGGTCTTAACAGACCTAATGGTAGGACGGGTAAATACTGTTAAGTGTAAGGGGTAAAAGGGGAAGAAGAATTGGTATTTTTAAGATTAATACATGAGTAATGGGGTTATAAATGACATTGAGGCTTGGTTTTACTGAAATGTGAATAATAAAGGGTAAGCTAGGCATAGTTAAAAGGCAAATATGCAATAAATCTTAGCAAGTGAGGGAAACTAAGTCAATTCTGCCCAATAGAACAATAAGGAATAACCTAGAACCTTCTAGCGAGGGTTCAAGTGCATTTTCGTTAAAAATACCCTATACTTAACTGATTTAATTGAAAAAGAGTTGGGGTAGGAAATATGAATAATTAATTCAAAATTACCTCCCAATTCACTCTATAAATAGGCTGTCTTAGGCCTGAATTAAGGGTCGAAATTGGTTCCAAGTTTTAGACATTCCAGATTTTCGAGAGAGTATTCAGAATTGCTATAGTTCTGAAACTTCTATATTAAAATCCCACCGGTCTTCTACTTAGTTGATAGTTCGAGTCTTATTTTTGGGGGTCTCTGCTGGTTGTTCTTCTGTCTGTTTACTTCAACTTTGCATGGATTTCCATTTGCTCGAGTTATTTGCTGGTTTACCTGCTAAGTTTTGAGATCTGCTGTGTTGATTGCTTCCTGTTTGCTGTTGCTTATCATCATTGCTGTTGCTGATTTTTCCTTATTATCCAAAGCCTAGAACTCATCAATTTTGTATTTGAATCAGGTACACATTATTGTGACCGGGAGCTATATATGAGAGGCTGTTGAAGAATAAAATTATCATCATTTTTAACTAATCATTTGTGTAATTGTAATTTTGTTATGTAGTTATAATTATTAGATTTCTATAATTCTATTAGGATTGTTCGTAATAAGTATTAGATTAAACTTAGTAATAACAATGATAACATAAACGGTAGGCTAAGTGAAATAGGTAAAACGATCACTTAAATCTAAGTTTAAAACTAATATAGTCATAGTCGACTCAGATGAATCTGAAACAATTATAAAATTGGACTTTAAGTACAAACGCCTAGACGTTTTAGGAATCCAGTTTTGAATTCAAATTGGTTAATGTTAAAAGCGTGAGTAGCTTCTGAATTTCAAAATTGTATGTTGTTACTCAGTTGATATAGCTATAAATTCATTTTTGTAATTTTACAATCTGATAATAAGTTTGAATTTTTTATTTCAACTTGAATCATTGTCTTCTCTGATTGAACAGAAATAATAGAAATGATTAATTTCATAAAAGTGACTTAAGTACTAGATTCCATCAATTAAGTAGCGAATTCACTATCCTGGCTCTGTTAATAAACATTAAAGCCATTAATACAAATTATGGTTCAGCAGTTACATATATGGTGACATTGTTAAAATGATAATTATGTCTGGTTTAGCCTTGAATGTGAAAGATCTGGGCCTAGTTACAAACTTAGGCCTGGATCAGTATAGAATGGCATTTAAGCCTGTAATCGGAGGAAGAAATAAATACTGGGCTTCAGTGACCCAGTTATGTTGGATTGCAAACTGTTGAATTAGTCCAAAGTCCAGGCCCAATAATAAATATGGCCTGGATTCTTGCACATATAGTTGTAAAAAATAAAAACCGAAACAGTTACCTTAGGATGAAAAACCAAAAATAGAAAAATGTAGTACCCTTAAGATTAGAACTTAATAAAATGGAGATGAGCCTCACCAAACCACAAATACTTAATTGTTGGGCCCTCAAATAAGCTTCAATACAAAATATTAGATTCGGAAGGACCATTTAGAGAATTCCAATGTCTTTCGAAAATTAGCAAGACATAGATACTTTAGGCACGATTTGTAATAAATATACATTCCTAAAACGGGTGCACATTTATGTGACCCAAATCCAAATCTCGGCGAAGTTGAAATGTACTAGAGTCACAGGCGTACTGGTACGGTATGACTCGAAATGCATTTTCGCAACATCGCAATTCTTTATAAATAAAATCAGTAGTGACTAAATACAAATTATGTTTGTAGGTTGCTGTATTTATCAAGTATTGTCAAAAATGATAATTATTTCTTGTTTAGCCTCAAATGTGAAGGATCTGGGCCCAGTTATGAACTCAAGCCTTGATCAAGATAAAATGGCAATTAAGCCTATAGATAGAGAAAGAGATGGATACTGGGCCTTAGCGACCCAGTTACATTTGACTGCAGACAGGTGAGCCAGTCTAAAGTCCAGGCCTTGTGATATAATATGGCCTGGACTCTTGTACACAATGCTGTAAAATAAAAATGTAACAGCTATATTAGGATGAAAAACCAAAAATAGAAAATGTAGTATACTTAAGATGAACCTTAATAAAAACGGAGATGAGCCTCACCAAACCATAAATGCTTAATTGTGGGGCCCTCCATAAATACCAATTGAAGATATAAAAAATTCGGAAGGACCATTTAGCGAATTTCACGGTCTTTCCAAAATTAACAAGACATAGATACTTTGGGCACGATTTGTAATAAATATACATTCCTACTACGGGTGCACATTTATGTGACCCAAATCCAAATCTCGGCGGAGTTGAAATGTACTAAAGTCATAGGCGTACTGGTACGGTGTGACTCGAAATGCATTTTCGCGATGTCGTAATTCTTTATAAAAAATGACAAAGCGGAACATTAATAATGCATAAAAATGAAGCATATGAAAAAATCAGATAAAAACAAAAACAACAGTTGAGCGACCGTGCTAGAACCACGAAATCCGGGAGTGCCTAATACCTTCTCCCGGGTTAACAGAATTCCTTATCCGGATTAATGATTCGCAGACCGTAACAGAGTCAGTGACTTGGGACACCATTAAACCGGTGATTTGGGACATCATTATTTTCCCAAGTGGCAACCCTAAAATTTAATAAATAAATCCCGTTCCGACTATCCTTTAAGTGGAAAAACTCCTTCCCTTTGGTTATTATATCCCTTTCTCGAGGTGTAGTAAAACCAAAGTAGGGCATTTTGCGAAAGCATAGTAGTGGAATAAGAAAAAAAGGAGGTGTGACAGCTCTGGCGACTCTGCTGGGGATAAGAAATCCAGAACTTCGGTTCAGGGTTTAAGAATTCGTGCTCATTTAAATTGCAATTTTTATTTATATCCAATTTCATTATATGCTTTGATCAACGTGCTATATGTTTACCACTTTGATATTACGTGAATTGTATATAAAAAATTATGTCGAAAACCCTTCTCTTCTTACCTATGGGGATGTGCTTACTCGTTGAGACTCCCCTTTCTATTAAGTCATTCCCAAATAAGAAATAGAGGCCGAAAAAATTACAAAGCCGGACGATCCTGCGGGTCGCCGGTATGTAGCCCCCTTCTCGATTCGAGTTGTCCGCTCGGGTACACAGTCTAGTACCACTAAAAAATCAAGATATTGAGCCTAGAATTAGGATGATTGTTTGCATCATATTTGACTTAGGGGACTCAAAAGAGGGGTTGGGTCCGTCTAGGATAGGTAACCAGGATATAAAATACCGAGCATGATTATGTATTGCATTTATTTGTCCTGGGCCATTATGTTGACCGGCTAAATACCCGAAAATGAAAAGAGAGAGAGAAAAAATAGCAATTTCTAGAAAAAAAATGTCTAAATATTGACAAAACGCTGTCGAAATTTTGAAGAAAATATGGAAATAGTTATAATAAGTCAATTTTGTCAAAATAGTTGGTCTAAAAACAATTTGACCAAACTACGCTGGTTTGATTCTCACCACTAGGCGAGATACGTAGGCAGCCCTTGACGGGTCCAACCACCCTTTTTCAAAAAATAACCAAAAAATGTTAATAAATCAAAGTGATGCCGTTTTTTTAAAATAGCCGAATATTCCGGAAGGACGCCGCTGTTTGCGCAAAAATGGCCACTTTTGAAGTCATTTCCCTTAAAAAATAATAGCCTTGAAATATTGAAAGGCTGAGTTCGCAAATAATGAATCTTTTGAAGAAAAATGATGAAAAACTTTCTTTGGAAAAAAAATATTTTTTTTGAGTCAAATAATATGAGTTTAAATCACCTTTATAAATGTGCATGATGAGCACAATGCAAAACGAAACTTTTTCACTAATGAATAAGATCCCATTGGAGTTACGATTGTGGTGGAACGACTTGGGTCAAGATGGACAAGATGAGGTAAAAAAATATTTGAAAGGTCTTACCGGGATGCTTGATATCATACCTCGAGGAGACATTATTCGAGCCTTAGTCACTTGCTGGGATCCCGCATACAATGTGCTCCACTTTTCGGACTTTGAGCTCACTCCGACACTAGAAGAGATTGCTAACTACATCGGAAAGGATGAGGTCCCCTTAAAAGACAAATATCCGGTTGCTCAAAGAGCCATCACTGTACACAGATTCCTCGACCCTTTGAAAATAGGCAGAAACGTTCACAATGAAGATTTGGTCCACGGGTTTTGCACTATGAACTTTATATACCACAGATATAGCCACGTTGCAGGATTTAATGTTCCAACAAACAAACTCTGCAGCAAAGCAAACCGGGCTAAATGGGAGGAACATATGCATTTTGCCTTCATGGTAGCCTTTCTGGGATTAATAATATTTCCAAGGAAAGATGAGAACATCGACATCAGAGTTGCCGGAATTGCCAGTACCCTCCTTACACAGGATAACAGTACTTTGGCACCAATGATAGTGGTCGATATCTTTCGTGCTCTCACAACCTGCAAAGCGGGAGAAGATTTCTTCGAGGGGTGCAATTTACTATTACATATATGAATGATCGAGCACTTATGCCATCACCCTCAGTTTCTGAGTTATGGATCATCAAAAAAATACTTGCATAGAATAATTCCACACGAGGATAAAAGGGGCCAAGTTGCCGGAGGGGTCTAAAGGTTGGATCACATACTTCCGATCACTTATTGCTAGTCAGATCGAATGGGCGTTTGGGTGGTTACCCATCAATGAAGTCATATACATGCCAACAGAAGGATCGCACTTTCTTTTAATGGGATTCAAAATCATACAACCTGATGTGCCATATCGAGTATTACGGAAACTCAGAAGATATCAAATCGTGCAAAAAGATGGGGATCTCAGCCTTCAAGCGATAGAGATTAGTCCCGATGGGCAATTTCCTGAGGCAACAGTTCGACAAATATGGATTGAGTGCCAATGTTTGAAAGTGGACACTTGTGTAAGGGATCGGGCTAGAGGTAAAGTGTCACCTGGGTATTCCGCATGGTACCGAAGAGATTTTGAGCATGAAAGACCGACGAAGAGACCTCACATTCAAGAATTTGCCAAGCTGTCAAAGGAGCAATGGGATTGGTTGGCCAAGAAGAAGGAATACCAAGCCAAAATCAGTATGCCAAAATCAGTATGTTCAAGACCTTAAGTTCGAAAGCAGCTTGAAAGCAACGGCCGATGAGGGTGAAAAGAAACAACCGATTAAGGAAAATGAGGCACTAAAAGCTCAGATTTTGAAAATGAGAGCAGCAACCGAAACCCCAATTCGACGTGCCCGGATGAAAAACTAATTGATAATTTGCGGCGAAAGGTGAACGACTACAATTTTGATTTAGATAAAGCCGAGAAGGAATTAATTGGGGTTTGGAAACAATTGGCCATGAATGCCGAAGAAAGGGCTCGGATGATCCAACAGCTAAAAGATGAACATAGTGTCAAAGTTGCTCGGCTAAGGAAAAAGATTGTCACGACCGAGGTCAAAAGTAGCAAACAAGCAAAAGAATTTGACATAGAAAGAGAGCACTGCTACATGGCCATGGCTCGGTTAGAAATTGAACTACAGCATCTTCAAAAGAAAAGCCAGCAGACCTTGGAAGCTCGTGCCGAACAAATAGGGAGGTTGCTTCAAGAGAAAGGAATTATCAGGGAAAGAATTGTCAGCATTGCTCACTATGTGCGAGGATATGACCTAGTCCACATTTGCCACAGCAGCAATGATCTTTGTAAAACAAGTAATGATAGATTTGGATAAACTCCAAAGGGGATTAGCATATAGGCCCGCGGTAAGACCGAACGATGTCTCGCGGGCACTAGGAGCTTTAATGTATTCTTAGGACATGCATTTTTCTGTATTTTTTATTTCCGCATTTAGAAGGTTGTAATACAATATCATCTTTTGTAATCAATGATTGAGTATCAATGAAATTGAAAATCCAAAAGTTATCGTTATTTTTCTTTACATGCAAATGCTTATGCGATAGACAAATATATAGGATCAAAAAAACAAAAAAGAGAAAGGAAACAATGAAAACGAAAATAAAAAAAGAGAGAACATGAAAAAGAACATTAGAAGAAACAAAGGAAAGAAAAGAAAATGCCGAAAAGAAAAGAAAATTGCCGGGTAAAAAAGAAAGACAACAATGCCGGGATGACGCATATTGCTAGGCAAAATTTATGTTTTTGAAACCTGTGATGTTCATCTATTATGACTTAACTACTAACAAGTTTTGTCGTTGATGAGTATCAGATAAAGCAGTTAGCAACTGGCATTCTGGCACATCACAACTACAACACTCGTTTCAAAAGCATGACGAAAGCGATTACTCAAGAAATTGAGACAACAATCATGGACCCAGTGCAAGAGAAGGAAGTAGTAGATGTGAATAGCATGAAGGAAGAAATGTATAAGCTTAAACATCAGATGGCTGAGATGTACCAGGCTTGGTCGAGGGGACAACCTTTACCCATCTACCCAGCCAACCCCACATATATCCCTCCACCAGTTCCAACCCAAGATCCACCCACTATGAACTTATCTTCTACATACCCTACGTACCCACCCTACTACGCAACTACATCACAAGCACCACCCTCAATTCCTAAACAAGCTCCACCACCGCCACCACAGGCTGCTCACGGTATATGTGGCACCACCACCGGCCACCTTGCACAAATCCTCTAGTGAGCCAGTGTTTCATATCCAGGATAACCATTACTACCCTCCAGAACCCACCTTCAGACAACATGATTCATATACCCATCTTATCGATATGACGGAAGAGGAGAAACCTGTTAGAAATCCTGAACAAGAGGAGATGGCTAGGAAAATGAAGAGCCTTGAGCAGTCGTTTCGCAATATGCAGGGTCTGGGAGGCCAAGTTAGTGTGGCATATAAGTACTTGTGTTTGTTCCCCGAGGTACAACTACCCGATGGGTTTAAATTGCCAAAATTTGACATGTATAATGGCCATGGTGATCCAGTGGCCCATCTTAGAGGATATTGCAGCAAAATGCATGGAGTTGGGGGAAAAGATGAACTACTTATGGCTTATTTCAGTCAAAGCTTCAGCGACTCAGCATTAGAATGGTACTCCAGGCAAGACCATACCAGATGGTTCATTTGGGACGATTTAGCTCAGTCATTTGCGAACCATTTTCAATATAATCTGGAAATTATCCCGGATAGGTTGTCATTGACCAAAATGGAAAAGAAGCCCGGAGAAAGTTTTCGGGAGTATGGTTTTAGGTGGAGAGAGCAAGCAGCTCGTGTAGATCCACCAATGAAGGAAGAAGAAATGGCAGATTGTTTTTTGTAAGCTTTGGAGCCGACATACTATAGGCATCTGGTGTCTCCAATCGGAAAAACCTTCAATGAGGTTGTAAAAATGGGAAGCTTTGTTGAAGAAGGATTGAAAACAAATAAAATCATGAGCTATTTAGCCATCAGGGCTAAAAATCCAGCAATCCAGATGGGAACAGGTGGAGCAATTGGAAAGAAAAAGAAAGAAAAAGTGGAAGTTATAGAGGGAAGGTCTTGGTACCGGGGCCCCAACCCATATTACTATCAGCCTCGCCCATATCAACCTTACCCACCAACACCATATAGCCCACCTTAACATTATTACCTTCTGACTGGTCATCAGTTTTCTGTCCATCACGCCCAATCTTACCCACCACCTTCTCCTTCATGGCGAACCCCAACACCCCAAAATAGCTACCACACCCAAAATACATACTCGCCACCAAAAACCTACAAAAATCCCAATAGAACCAGTTTCCGTCATGACCCTGAAGTCAAGAACAACATGGCTCAAAGAAAGAAAACATTTACTCCTCTGGGTGAGTCATATACCAGCCTATTCCACAGATTAAGACAACTTGGGATGCTGAACCCCATAGAGCCTAAAATTCCCAATCCTCCACCAAGAAATTTGGATCAATCTATCCATTGCGAATATTGTTCAGGGGCCCCAGGACATGACACTGAGAATTGCTGGCACCTAAAATCTGCAATACAGGAATTCATTAACTCTAGAAGAATTGAGGTTTAAGCCCCCGAGGCTCCTAATATAACATAGAATCCTTTGCCTGTGCACCATGAGACCCACATGATAGAGCTGGCATAAGGAGGAAGTTGCAAAAAGCCCTCTCGGGCTGTAATGATGAACAAAGAAAACAGCAAGACAGAGAAGAAAGTTGTGAGTGAGAAAATATTAGTCGGTCCACCTGTAAGTCAGCCAGCAATGGTAGTTGAACTCAAACCTGCAAAAGTGACAGTACCCGGGGTGAAGCCCATATTGACTGTAAAAGGGGCACATATAGAACCAGTTGTTATCAAGCCAGACGTTCAGATGCCGATAGTGAACATTAAAACCGCACCTTGGAATTATGACAAGGTAGTTTTCATGTATAAAGGAAAAGAAATCAAGGGGAGATTTGTTGAAACCCACAGTTTGTCCCGGTCAGGGAGATGTTTTGCTCCCGATGAATTGAGGAAGGCAAAAGTTGCAAAAGAAAATCCGGCCAACGTAAAGAAAGCTGTCACCAAAGAAGAAATTGAGGAATTTCTTAAGAAAAGGAAAGCTCGGGATTATTCCATAGTTGAGCAGCTGAGGAAGACACCAGCTCAAATATCTTTGCTATCTCTGTTGATTCATTCTGATGAACACCGAAAGGCGTTAATGAAGATCCTAAATGAAGCTCATGTACCAGAAAAGATCACAGTGTGTCATTTGGAAAATATCACAAACAAAATCTTTGAGGCAAACAGGATAACATTCTCAGATAATGAACTGCCGTTGGAAGGGACAGAGCACAACAAGGCCTTATATCTTACAATGAAGTGTGAGGAATCAGTAGTGACCCGTGTCCTGGTCGATAATGGGTCAAGTGCCAATAATTGTCCTTATCTACTGTGGGAAAACTAAAGATTGACCATGAAAGAATCCACAGAAACATCATATGTGTGAGAGGATTCGACGGAGGCGGGAAGAACACCGTCGGAGATATCATATTAGAGCTCACCATCAGACCAGTGGAATTCACCATGAAGTTTCAAGTGTTGGACATTGCTGTGTCCTATAATCTCCTGTTAGGACGCCCATGGATCCATGCTACAAAAGTGGTGCCTTCTTCACTCCATCAAATGGTGAAGTTTGAATGGGATCAGCAAGAGATAGTAGTGCATGGTGAAGATAATATTTGCAATGCCATTACGCCATTCGAAGAGGTCGAGGGTGACAAAGGTCCTTGGGTGTACCAAGTGATGGACACGATGTCTGTGAATAAGATATCTAAAGGTGAAAGCATCCCGATACCCAAAGTAGCCCCCGCAACAATCATGGTTGCTAAGGAAATTCTAAAGAACAGGTTCTCTCCGGGAAAAGGTTGAGGAGTTGCTCTGCAAGGAATAATACAACTAGTATATCTTCCGGGTAGCACTAATACTTTCAGCTTGGGTCTCAAGCCAACCATCGCCGACATACAAAGAGCCAAAAGATTGAAAAAGAAAGGATGGACCCTCCCCAAACCTATCCCAAAACATTCCTATTCCTTCGTCAAGCCTAGTATACAAAGACGTCCGGCAACGGTCATGCCTTGCCAAGCAAAGATAAGGCCAGATAAAGAGCCGTTAGAAAGATTTGAGAGGTTGTTCGAAGGCGTGAACATGATAGAGGCAGCCGAGGGCACAAGTAGGATGGACGTTCAGTTTGTTGGACCCCAGATCAGGCTAAATAACTGGGAAGCTACTCCTCTTTCAATCAGAAGGGAGTTATGGTAGTTAGCTTTAATGTTCCATTCCTAAATCAGTCTTGTTTAAAAATTGTAATCCTATGTCCCGTCTAGTCAAATGTATCCAAACCTTGTTACCTTTCAAAGTTTAATGAAATGCAATTTCTTTCTTCCTATATTTTTGTAGCCTTATTTTATTTTCTTCTCTTTCCTTGTACAGTCCAATTTTTGCTGATTTCAATGATGTGTCATGCGTGAAGGATTTCCAGTCTAGTCTTGATAATCAGATAATTATACAAGAAATTGAAAATGATAATGAAGTGTAATATGAGGATGAGGAAGTTTTGGAGGAAATTAGTAATATTTGAGCCACTACGAAGAGAAACCCAAACCAAACTTAAATGAGACGGAGTCTGTTAATTTGGGGGATGAGGAGAATATTCGAGAAACAAAGATTAGTGTGCATTTGGAAGCCTCACTCAGAGAGGACTTGATAAAGTTATTACATGAGTACAAGGACATATTTGCTTGGTCTTATGATGACATGCCCGGGCTCAGTACTAACTTGGTGGTACATAAGTTGCCATTTATCCAGAATGCCGGCCGGTTAAGCAAAAGTTAAGAAAGTTCTAAAAGGATATCAGTGTGAAAATAAAAGAAGAAGTCAATAAGCAGTTTGAGGCAAAGGTCATACGGGTCACCAAGTATCCTACCTGGTTAGCTAATGTTGTGCCTGTTCCAAAGAAAGACAGAAAACCAGAGTGTGTGTTGATTATCGAGACCTCAATAAAGCCAGTCCTAAGGATGATTTTCCATTGCCAAATATCCACATATTGATTGACAATTGTGCCAAACATGAGATTGGTTCTTTTGTGGATTGTTATGCGGTTATCATCAGATCCTGATGGATGAAGAAGATGCAGAAAAGACAGCATTTATCACACCTTGGGGGACATATTGCTACAGAGTAATGCCGTTTGGGCTGAAAATGCTGGAGCCATATATATGAGGGCAATGACCACTATGTTTCATGACATGATACATCGAGAGATTGAGGTGTATGTGGATGATGTTATTATCAAGTCCAAAAAGCAGTGTGATCATGTCAAAGACTTGAGAAAGTTCTTCTAGAGGCTTCGAAGATACAATCTCAAGCTCAATCCAGCAAAATGTGCTTTTGGAGTACCATCAGGAAAGTTATTAGGATTCGTGGTAAGCCGGCGCGGTATTGAACTGGACCCGTCAAAGATAAAAGCAATTCAGAATTTGCCTCCGCCAAAGAGCAAGAAAGATGTGATGAGTTTGTTAGGCAGGTTGAATTATATTAGAAGATTTATTGCCCAGCTGACGTCAACTTGTGAGCCTATTTTCAAATTATTGAAGAAATATGTTGCGGTGAATTGGACTAAGGAATGTCAAGATGCATTTGACAAAATCAAGGAATATCTGACCAATCCTCCTGTGTTGGTTCTTCCAGAACCTGGAAGGCCCTTGATCCTTTATTTGACCGTATTGGATAATTCCTTTAACTGTGTACTGGGGCAGCATGATGAAACGGGGAAGAAGGAGCAACTAATATACTACCTCAGTAAGAAATATACATCTTACGAGGTAAAATATACTCAATTGGAAAGGACATGTTGTGCCTTAACATGGGTTGCACAAAAGTTGAAACATTACCTGTCGGCTTATACCACTTATCTTATATCTCGTTTGAATCCACTGAAGTACATCTTCCAGAAGCCTATGCCCACAGGAAAGCTCGCTAAATGGCAAATTCTACTTATAGAGTTTGATATTGTTTATGTAATCCGCACTCCAATGAAGGCACAAACAGTCGCTGATCATTTGGCAGAAAATCCAGTTGATGATGAGTATTAACCGTTAAAGACATATTTTTATGATGATGAGACAATGAACATTAAGGAAGTAGACCAAGATGATAAGCCAGGTTGCAGAATGTACTTTGATGGGGCCGTCAATAGCAAAGGAGTTGGAATTGGAGCAGTGCTCATTTCAGAAACGGGTCAGCATTATCCTGTTACCGCTCAGCTCCGCTTTTTCTATACTAATAATATGGCCGAATATGAAGCATGTATATTGGGATTAAGAATGGCAATAGACATGGGTGTTTAAGAGATTTTGGTCATGGGTGACTCGGATCTCTTGATACACCAAATTCAGGGTGAATGGGAGACAATGGATTTGAAGCTTATACCGTACCGACTGTGTCTACACAAACTATGTCAAAGGTTTCAATGGTTTAATCCCGAACCAAGGAAATTTATGACTCCGTAATACAGTCTGCGAAACTAGAAACCTGGATAAGGAATTCTGTTAACCCGGGAGAAGGTGTTAGGCACTCCCGGATTCCGTGGTTTTAGCACGGTCGCTCAACTGCAATTTTTGTTTTTATCTAATTTCTTTATATATTTTAATTATGTGCTTTTAATGTTCCGCTTTTCAATTTTAGAAGAATTGCGACGTCACGAAAACACATTTCGAGTCACACCGCAACCAGTACGCCTGTGACTTTAATGCGTTTCAGTTTCGCCGAGAGATAGATTTGGGTCACATAAATGCGCACCCGTATTTAGGAAAGTAATTTTATTAAAGTCATGCCTAAAGATTCTCCGTCTTTGTTAACTTCGGGAAAGACCGTGAAATTCGCTAAATGGTCCTTCCGAGTCTAAATTTTTATTACAATTAATTGAGGGCCCCGCAATTGTGATTTTTGGTTTAGCAATGGCTGTATCACGCCTTCTTCTTTTTGGACCAAGGCGATCTCCATTACTAATGAAACCCTTAGCTCGAGTCCGCTACTTAACATGAAAGGACCAAAGCCTACTATTTACTTGTTACTGGATCAATTATTAGTTCAAACCTGGGCCAGAAATGGATCCACGTACTTCAACCACATTATCTGGTCCAATGGCCAATTTAGAAAAAGGCTTCAAATGACTCTCGAATGAACCATCGACTGAGTACATAAAGATTTAATTATTTCACCAAACAAATGAGGAAAGGATCGTTCATTTACGGCTAGGATGATAGGTCTTATACAATTGATCAAATGACTAAGGAAAAGGCTCTAAAACAAACTTCAACAGCACCCAATTCGATAGCCAAAACAACGACAATGTCAATTTTGAACAAGATGCAGTAGCTCCCATAATCCATACAAGATCAAATGTAGTAGCTCAGACGTCGAATCCATTCTAAGGCAATGAAAATGCTAAAACAACATATTCACCACAAATGATTAAACATGGTATGGGTTCATACGCAATCATCATAGAACATAAACTTGAATCAAGAGGAAATTAAACAAAACATCTATTCTAAAGCTCAAATCAACCAAACAAGTTCAAATAAAGAAGAGTGATACGGGATTGAACTTGCTAAGCCAAAATTTTCTTCAAAAATCAATGAAGTAGCAATGAATACACATGCCTCGATGTAGAGCCAAAATCGCAAAACAAAAACCACCCGGGTTTGGACAGGAAACTGAAATCGGCAAATAGGAACTCAAACCGAACTTCGACGGCCAATGTCAAACTCAAACCGACCTCAACACAGATTCCATTTTTAAAGCAGAATTCAGAATTGTCATGAAGAACAGAATTTATATATTCTTTATACTTTTCAAAATTCGAATATTGGTAACTTAGGAACAAATTTTTATCTCCCTTGAACTATTTCAACTTTAGCCATACTTGAGGAGTAGTAGTAATACAGATTAAAATCCCTAGTTCAATAACTCTAAACACACATGAAATAGATTAAACTATATCTAGGTATGGTATTGAAAACATTCGATTCACAACCAACCATAGAATTGTGAGAGAGATAGAACATTCATATATTCAACGGCCATGTATAGAGGAACGAAATAAACAGACCTCCATGATTTTAATAAACAGAGGTTCTGATCTGATTTTGCAATCAACGGAAAATTGACAACCGGAACTGCACCCGGACTTCGAAGCTCACCGGAACTGCGACAAATTTCCTCGACGGGCCTCGTCGGCACCTCGAATTTGCTCTGTTTCTGCGAACTCCTCGTGTATGTGGGGGTCGTTCTCAGTTTAAGAAGATTAAGGATCTAAAGGTGTGTTTTGAAGAGGAAACTTTGTCCTCCCAATTTTATCTGTGCGTGTGTTGTTGTGCGTGTCCCTGCTAGCCTAGAAGAATTCCATGGCAGAAACTTGCAAAGGAGTTTTGGGTGAGATTCTAAGGTGCTGCTGCAGTCTGTTTTGGCTATCAATGGAGGGATTTCGCGGAGAAGTTGCGGCTTTTTGTTTCATGGAGAAGAATCCATGAATGGTCCTCTATCGAAAAATAAGGGGAGGAGCCTCTTTTTGTATCTTTTTGTCTGTATAGAGAAGAAGATGGGGGGTATGGGACACGAAAATTCCGTGTCTCTAAGGGGAA
>JASVEL010007231.1:0-76696 GCA_032618575.1 Nicotiana noctiflora
AAACGGGATAACAAATCCCATTTCTGTTCAACCCCCTTCTTCACAGCCCCTTGGACGATTTTTTGAGCTATTCTTCACCAAACTTCTTGGGTAAGTGATTCTTAACTCGTTTTCTTCATTTTCCATCAATATTATTTGAATTCCTAAGCCTAAATAGGTGTAAATGGGTAGAAAAATTGAGAATTTAGTATAGTAAGGGTTTTCAATGAATTTACGATCTAGACTTCGTTTTGGAGTCGAACTTAAGAACAAATTATATATTTGAACTCATGGAGGATTGGGTGAACTTATTTTGGTTCGAAACTTGAGTTTCGACTATGTGGGTCCGGGGTCGATTTTTACTATTCCGGGCAGAATGTTGTAAAAATCATATTTAGCAATATGAACTAGTTTGTTAAGTAGAATTGATGATATTGAATCAATTGTGTATAGATACGATTGGATTGGAGTCAAATTCGAAAGGAAAAGGCATTGCTACGGATTGAATCGTTCGTAAACCTTCGAGGTAAGTGTTTGTTCTATCCTAGTTTGTAGGAATATGAATTTAATTATGAATAAATTGTTGAATAAGAGTTATTGGTGTTATACCGGTAATGAAGGTAAATTGTTGAAATTATTATGAATTATTGGTTTAAAACCGGAAATTATAAATATTATTAATATAGAGATTATTGGCTAAATGCCGGTAATATATATATATTTTATAAATTGGGATCGTGTGGTAAGCCGACCACAAAGTGATTTAAAATCTTGGCATTGGCCATAGTTGCCGGTAGCCGATTGATATATTTGGGAGCGGGTGGTACGCCTACCACAAGATATAATTATTGATATATTTGGGAGCGGGTGGTACGCCTACCACAAGATATAATTATTGATATATTTGGGAGCGGGTGGTACGCCTACCACAAGATATAATTACCGATATATTGGGAGCGGGTGGTACGCCTACCACAAGATATAATTACTGTGATAGTTGGGAGCGGGTGGTACGCCTACCACGAGATATGAAATGAGAGAGGAATTGAGACATGAAAGTAAGATTTATTATGTTGATTAGATTATTCCGGATATCGTGAGTTATTGACGGTTATTTCAGAGCAGAGTATTTCCTTATAATGTATTATATATATATATATATATATATATATATTGCAACTGTACAGGTTTAGGTGGGTGACTGGCCTTAGCCTTGTCACTAGTTCGCTGGGATAGGCCAGGCACTTACCAGCACATGGGGTCGGTTGTGCTGATACTACACTCTGCGCTCTTTTTGCGCAGATACAGGTTACGGACAGCAACAGCGGCAGTAGCGACTTGTGGATTTTTCGAATACTGAGACTACGAGATAGCCTTGCAGGCGTCCGCAGGACCCGTTGTCTCTTCTATCTATGTTTTTCATTCTGTTATCTCATGTAACCGAGATAAACAGTTTGTATTTTCTTTCAAACAATTATGTGTATTATTCTTAGAAGTTCGTGAGTATTGTGACACCAATCTTGGGTAGTGTATCAGATTTGGATTTTCTTTATCATATTTGACTAAGTCTTCCGCTAATTTTGATTATTCTGCTGTAATTTTTATGTTGTTAATAATAAATTGGTAATTAATGGAGATGTAATTAATATTTGACTTGCCTAGCTTCCATTTAGTAGGCGCCATCATGACCCCGATGGTGGGAAATCCGGGTCGTGACATGTTTACTTCTGCCAATAAGGGACAAAATACATTAGTAAAATGAACTCATTCAAAATTTCACTTCCCTCTATTTCTTTTCTCACTATTTTTTATTTGCATCTCTTTTGTTATTAATAAATAATAACAAAACTCGACAATAACCATTGAATTATAATGATAATTATTATACTTCAATCCCAAGCAAGGTAAAACCGATTATATGAACTTTTACTGATAATAAACCAATGTAACACCTAGTTCTAAGGCCATCTCCAACAATCACTCAATTTTTTGCACCATTTTTCACTCTAAAATGGTGCAACACCAAATCTACTCCAACAATCACACTATTTTTTACACCAAATTTTCTCTCTCTTCTATATTATATTATTATCTTTTATTTACTTTTTATTTTTTATTTCCTTCAAATTAATACTATCTTTTTTTCATATTCATTATATATAATTCACATTCACCACTTATATAATTATTTATTACAAATTTTACATAAAGGATAAATTAACAAAAAGTGAAATCATTAATAAAACATAAATAAATAAATATTACATTATAGTTAAATTTAATTTAAGTACCACATAAATAATCAATTTTCGCCTCTATTCTCCCATAAATGCTCGATTAATGCATTACGAAGTGCGAAATGCGCATCCTTATCCTTAATTTTTTTGTGTCGAATTAAAAATTGTTCAAGCTCATTCACACGCATCTTCTATTGGTGCATTAAGATCACGCTCATCCTCAATTATCATGTTGTGCAGTATAATACATATGGTCATTATATCACGTAGGACCTCTTTTCTCCAAAAATGTGACGTGCCTGAACAACTGCAAAACGCGATTGCACAACTCCGTATGCACGTTCAACATCTTTTCTTTTTTATTCTTGTTTCATTGCAAAATATCTCTTATTTTATGTACTTTAATTATAATGTATTTTTATTTTATATATTGTTCTTTTTAAATAATGGTTATATTTTTTTTTATACAATTATAACAATAATAAAATTAACTTGTAATTTTAGATAAACATAATATATACAAAAATTAATATATCAAAAAATAGGATATAAAATTAAAATTATAAAACTCTGAATATAAAAGTTAATTATATACACAATATATAATTAATTAAAAGTTTAACAATAAAAAAATGAACAAAATATTATTAAACCAAATATAGAGTAATGAATAGTGTTGCATCAAATTGGTGCAACGCTATTCATGCTCTATAATAGATCAACGGTCACGATCTTTTTTTTTTCCTTTTTAATTCTCCTAACCCAACCATAATCCCCTCATTTCCCTCTGGTAGCTGCCTTTGGATCCTCTCATCTCATCTCTCTCTCAACCTTTCCCCTAACCCTCGCGACTTATCGTCACCCTCACCCCAAAAACTCACCGGAATATATGGCTTCTCAGGCCATGAAAACCATACACTGCTCTCTTATTGCTCATACGTGCCTGATGCTCGAAGGATCGAGGCCATAATTTAGAGGTCTTCTCTCAGACCTTTACCGATTTTAGGTTTTTGGCCATTTTCGGCCCTGCTCCATTAGCCTCCTGAGCCTGGTTCTGACCTTATCGACTCAGATCTAATCTCGTCCAAGACTTTCTCGTCCTTTAGCGTTCTCAGAAACCCTATCCTAATCAAGGTTCTTTTATTGTTATTTGTCTAGATCTATGCATTATCTATGCTTTTCTTCTCATGATTTTCTTTGGATGCAGGCACCCGAGTCATAAACATATTGTGCGTTCGCATTTGCTATATGCACGCAATATCCCCTAGCAGCCGCAATATCACAATCAGTTACCAGCAATCAGTTAAGAATCTTTTATTACTATATGTATTTCATGCATTGCATAAGGCTACCTTTGTGCCTTTCGAGACTAAGCATTGTCTCCATCTACATTTTTTTCATTGCATAAGGCTACCTTTCCGCATTCCGAGACTAAGCATTGTCTCCATCTGCATTTTCTGCATTGGATAAGGCTGCCTTTCTGCCTTCCGAGACTAAGCGTTGTTTCCATCTGCATTTTCTGCATTGCATAAGGCTGCCTTTTCACCTTCTGAGACTAAGCGTTGTCTCCATTTGCATTTCCTGCATTGCATAAGGCTACTTTTTTGCCTTCTGAGACTAAACATTGTCTTAATCTTGCATCATCTTCATAAGGATACCTTTTTACCTTCCGAGGTTAAGCTCTACCTCTACTTACCATCTTTATTTTCATTTCTCACATTGGCTGAAATATCGCCAAACTGTATTTAAATTCTTTGTCAGCTCAAATATTGCCAATTGACTTTTCACATCAGCTAAAAATATCGCCTGCTTTATTTAAATTTTAGTCAGCTGAAATATCGCCATTTATGCTTATGCATCGGCTGAAATATCGACAAACCGTTATTCAAATTCTCTGTCAGTTGAAAATTACCATTTACATTTCTCACATCGGCTGAAATATCGCCAAACTGTACTTAAATCCCCTATCGGCTGAAATATCACCATTTTACTTTACACATCGGCTGAAACATCACCTGTTTTATTTAAATTTTCGATGGCTGAAATATCACCATTTACGTTTTTGCATCAGCTGAAATACCGCCAAATCTTGCATTTCATGGGCTGAAATATCGCCTAACTATCCAAAGTCATCAACGTTGGGAGGCATCATCTTCATAGCCGAGAACACTATGCCATGGCCTGAGGATCCACTTTATATCTTGAACATCATTATTCAAAGGCATCATGGTTCGAAGGCATCATTATCATTACCCGAGAACATCATTCCGTAGCCTGCAAATCCTTTAATTTTGCGCTTCATGGCCCAGGACATCATGGTCCGAGGACGTCATCCTAACCATCCAAGGACATCATTCATGGTCCAACGGAAACTTGCATCATGTTTAAGTTGATGCACAATATATGCCTATATCCCACAAGCGCTGTGTCCGTCCTTTCAAATTTCCATCGGCACATTCCACTAAGACTTGGTGGAGAGATTTCTGCTTATCTCGACCAGCAGGGTCCTCGGCTTCCTCGACCCCTCTCAGTCAATATAGACTCTGCCTCTTGGGCCCACTCATCTAGAATAGGGTATTTAACCCTAGGTATTCTCACTTAGAGTACACATCTAGTATTGATTCATGTCATGCTATACAACTAAGAGTACGACTTGGAGTATGTGTTCAAAATGATATAGGGATCATTTAGCTCCACAGGCTTCCCTAAGATTCTACAGATCGGCACAAAGCCCCAAACATGGCAACTAGCCCAATTATATAAGTATAAGCCCAGTCTCAATCAATATGCATAGTAACCTAACAGTCGGGATGGACTAAGTCCGAATCCCCAGTCATAATATAACCACGCTCTTCACGTGACGCGTGTTTCATCTCAACATGGCACCGTATAATGCAAATACGGGGTTTCAAACTCTCGGTATATCATTCATTACTACCACTCACCTAGAACCGGCAAAAGTCCTAGATTGCCTTGCTCTTGTCTCACAAATCGACCTCCTCGGGTGCCAAATCTGATCAAAACCAATAAGAATACATCAAAATAAGCTAATTAATCATCACCCAATCGAAAGGTCTCGAAAAACACCCAAAAATACAAAGTTGCCAAAACCCGAGCCCCGGTCCCGCTTCTTGAAAAATTACAAAAGTTACATTTTCAGAATCCTTAGCTCGCCACAAGTCCGTGCATATAAAATTTATCAAAATCGGACTTCAAATGACCCGGCAAATCATGATTTTTCATAGCGAAAATCCAAGTCCTAATTCTCTCAATTTATACCCAATTTCAGAGAATTAATGGAAGATTCTTTGATAAAATGATGTATTAAGACCACGCGACTTACCTCAAATCACTTCCCGATGAAATCCCCTTCAGTTTATATCACTTAGCTCTCAAGGTGCTAAAAAATGGAGGAAAATATCAATGAAATCGCGACTGAAATGTTTCATTAAACCCTTCTGTCGCCCAAGTCTTACATTATGTGATCGCATACCCTATATTGCGATCGCATAGGACAAATTTCACACTCCAAAAATTACTGCTATGCGATCGCACTCCTGCCTTGCGATCGCATAGAACAAATTCCATCCAGGGACCTTAGGCCAAAAATACACTATGCGATCGCACACAATGCCATGCGATCGCAATGAACAAGGTCACAAAGCTATGCGATCGCAACCCCTGCTACACGATCTCATAGAACAACTCAGAAGCCCACTTTCATCCTTCTATGAGATCGCAACATCACCTATGCAATCGCATAGAGTATTCGCCCGCAATAAAAACCAGCAACCATCAGACCTTCAAAAATGCTAGAATTGATTAATTTAGATCCCCGAATTCACCACGAGGCTCCTAGGACCTCAACACGAACCACCAACCTACTCCAAAACACGATACAAACTTGTTACAATCATAAAAACACATCCTTAAAAACAAAAAATAACAAATTAAGGCGGATTCAAGCCTAAGTTTCAACTAAAACTTCTGAAACCAACATCCAATCAAAAACCCTACAAAACGATGTCCGAATAACCTAAAAATATGCAAACATATACAAACTCACCTAACGAAGCTACTGCAACTGTCGGAATTCCATTCCGACTCCCACATCAAAATCTCACCTATCGACCGAAATTTGCCAAAATTCCAACTCTGCCAATTCAAGCCTATTTCTATACCGGACCTCCAAATTTAATTTCGATCACTCTCCTAAGTCACAAATCATCCCCCAAAACTAGCCGAACCATCAAAATTTGATTCCGAGCCCTCTAACTCACAAGTCAATGTCTGGTTGACTTTTCTAAACTATTCCTTCATCAAATAGACTATTTGCTGTCTCATTTCCTACCAAACTCGATCCGAATTGACTCAAATTCACCAAAAACATATATTGAAACATGAAAAGGTATAAAATAGGGAAAACGGAGCAGTAACTCACGTGACAGCGGACCAGGTTGTCACACCAAACAATTCATTTTTACTATTTTGCCACATTCTGAATTCAGTAGATATCATGCTTATAGGGCTCCGTCTAAACACTTACGCAAGCCTTAGGTAATGATAACAATAAAACTGAATTTGCCTATATTAATTAGTAACTACTCCAACTAGTAGGCATGCCTGATTTGGGCTTCTTATCTGAGGTATTTGATGAATCTAGATCTGAATCAAACTTCCCTCGTCTTTAGTATTTCAAACAAACCTAAAACGTATGTGTAAGTCATGCTAGTTATGTGTTTTAGTTCAATGAGGTGTGTTTGAGCCTTTAGCTACTTATATGCTTCCCCAACATGCAATATGTGTTTTTGTATGTTGCCTTAGATTTTTGTTCTTTGAAACCCATCAGACTAATATTCTTTCCCTTTAGCAATAGTAGTCTTAAATGTCTCTGGGACTGATAGGAACGGGACAGGTAATATCATGTAATAGTAATCTAGACGAATCTGTGCTTTATTAACTTAAATATGGTGGAAAAGGATAGATATGGATATGATGATCGGTGCTCTAATATCACGTGTAGACCCTCTTTTGAGGAGTGATTAATGGGTACTGCATTGACATGATCCATATTAAGTATAAACCTTGGACCCCCTTCCTTTACTCCCATTTTCTTTTAAAAGCATTGCAACTCCGTACTTAAAATAAGCTCTTTTAATTTCTCCTTTAAACTTTGTTGACTTTCCAAACAGTTGTGTATTTAATCCCCTCTTATTTGAGCCATATATGTTTGTATGTCAATTACATCCCAATTTTATAATAATTGTTCGGTCGGGAACCACACTAGTGGATCCTGAAGGGTGTTTAACATCTTTTCCTTGGGATAATTTCAAGCCCTTACCTAATATTTGGTTATTCAAATGGCACTTAGAATTGAACCCCATTGGTGTCCTAATGCACCATAAATCATTAGGTGGAAACTCTTCAAATGCTAAACCCAGTTCCCAAAATGAATGAGTTGCCCTATAACAAATGTCACAAAACCCAATTTTTGCGGAGGAAAAATGGGGGCACGATAGAGGGAAGTGCTCCAAATCAGTCGGCTGACAGAACAATAATCGGGCAGGTCAGTTATCAACTCGTCGTTGTATGCCATATATACTATCAAATAATAACATAAAAGTAAGTATGCACAATACAAGTGAATTTACAACAAACATTAGATGGGATTATACTAGGTTGTTGTTGTTGTTGTAAGTTTAGGTACATATTTACCCCTGCGGCATTCAGCATATCCAACACATCCCTGACAAGGGGGAGATTATGATGAGCATCAATGGCTTGGTAGTTTCCACGCTGGAGAACCCACCTCCTAGCTAGAGGGAGTAACGGAGGTGCTACATCCGAAGGTAATGGTGGAGGTGGCTACAATGGCAGGAGCCGCTCCCAAGCCCAAACATAACATACAAGGTCGACGGAAAATTTAAAGGTCATTTTGACTATATAGAATTGGAAGTAATAAACAAATATCCGAATATGTTATCACATGTATAAGAAGTAGAAAACCACATACGTCGCTTTGGGTGCCCATGCTAGCCCAGCACATACTCTCGTACAGGTAAGCGAGAACATCAGCACCCCAGTTGTACCGGGTAACTCATCTAGTTGCTGAATATGATGTAGAAATCACATACTCACTAGATTTTCCAACGTGTCCGAGAACAAGAAAGCCCCAAAAAGGAGCAACACAACCTCCTATACTGGTGAATATATAGGTAATATGTCTCACCGGTGATGTCGAGGTGCAATACCTCCAAATGTTGTCTGATAGTTGTCGCAGCAATGCGACTGCCCCCTCGCGCTGCATCCTTACCTTGTGGCCTGAAACCAATAAACTGCTGCAGCAAGTCCAAATACTAGGCACACGTCATAGATCTCATATACTAAGGCACTGCATCGCCCAGTCCATCAACATGCAGCCCATATAAAAACTGAACATCCTGAAGTGTGATGGTAGCCTCGCCAATGGTTAGGTGAAAAGTGTGCATCTCCGGTCGCCATTGCTCTATCAACGTTGTGATGAGAGACCAGTCGAGCTACAATCTCCCAATTTCAAAAATCATATAGAAGCCGGTATCACGCAGGCGCTGGACTATGCGGGTATGGAAAGCTCTCTCCCTCGAAAAAGTCCCACACGTCATCCATTCTCCTGACACGGAGTGTTTGCTCCACTATCTCTCCCTCTCATACGTAAGTGGGCCTATGATTGTCCTGTAACACTAATATCTTATCCGAGAAAGGTCCAGGATGCATAGGCGGCACGTCCATATCGTCTACTTTAAATTAAACAACATTAATTGTGTGTTAGTGTTATAAAATTAATATTTAATTATTTAATTGGACAGAGCATATATCTATGGGTTCCAAACTCAATATTTGAGGCCCAGTAGCACCAAGCTATCCTGAATTCTTATGTGTGTCACTTTTAATATTTTTACAATTTTGTTTGTGTTATAATAATTAATATTAATTATTTAATTGGACACAATATAGGCCCAGTAGCACCAAGCTATCCTGAATTCTTATGTGTGTCAATTACAATATTTTTACAATTTTATTTGTGTTATAATAATTAATATTTAAGTATTAACTAGACATTATATACACACACACACACACACATATATATATATATATATATATGGGTTCCAGGCTTGATATTTGAAGTCCGGTAGCACCAAGCTATCCTAAATTTTTATGTGTGGTAATTTCAATATTTTACAAATTTGTTAGTTTTATAAATTAAATAACTAATTTTTAATTAAACAGAGTGTATATATCTATGAGTTCCACGCTGGATAGTTAATTTGACAACATATAATAATGTGTTTCATGTGTTTATTTTATAAATTAAATATGACGACCCGGCCCGTTGTCACGAGAATTTCCACCCCGTTACCTTATATTTATGTGTTTTATGCTTTCATATCGGTGTTAGAGTCTATCGGGTGAGTTGGGAGTGATGTGGTTTGAAAATGAGGCATATATCATTTTTGAAGGAAGCTTGGATGTGGAAAGTCAACCTGGAGTTAACTATTTAGTTAGAGTGCTTGGAATCAGATTCTGATGATTTGGTTAGCTCCGGGAGGTGTTTTTTGACTTAGGGGAGCAATCGAAATTGAATTCGGAGGTCCGGTGTAGAAATAGGCTTGAATTGGCTAAGGTTGAATTTTGGCGAAATTCGAACGGTAGGTGATATTTTGATCTGGGGGTCGGAATGGAGTTCCGACAAATTCTGTAGCTTCGTCATGTAATTTTGGATATGTCTGTTAATTTTCAGGTCATTCGGACGTCGTTTGGTCGGGTTTTTGATCGAATGTGTAATTCAGAAAGTTTTAAGGAATTTAGGCTTGAATTTTATGTGAATTGTGGGTTTTGATGTTGTTAGACGTGTTTTGAGGATTGGAACAAGTTCGACTAAGGTATTAGGATGTGTTGGTGTGATTGGATGAGGTCCCGGGGGGCCTCGGGGTGTTTACGGGTGGTTAAATGGAAGAAAACATGGAAAATTACAGGTTTGGGAGTTCTGCTCTGTTGTTTTCGCCCCTGCGGAAATGGGAAAGCAGAGGCGAGTCCACAGGAGCGGACGAGGGAGCGCAGGGGCATATTCATTCGCAGGAGCGGACCTTTGTCCGACGGAATGAGTGTCGCAGAAGCGGAATTTGGTCCAGGGGTGAAGGATCCGCAGAAGCGGAATTTTGACCGCTTAAGCGAGTCCGCAGAAGCGGACTTATGCGCAGAAGCGGGAAGTTCCGCATGAGCGGACGCACGGAAGCGGTGTGTGGCTCGCAGAAGCGGAAATGGCCAGTTAGGCCTGGGATTCGCATAAACGACCATTTGGTCGCGAAAGCGGTACCGCAGAGGCGGAAATTGTCCGCATAAGCGAAAATCGCAGAGGGTTAATTATATCAGAAGTTAGAAATTTTAGAAACATTTCAAAACATTTGGGGCTCGGCTTAAGAGACGATTTGGGCGATTTTGATGGGAAATTCAAGGGATTCATCAGGTAATCAACTATGGACTCAAGTTATATTTAGTATTGATAATATTATGCAATTATCTCATGAAATTGGAGGAATTTGGGGTGATTTATGGAGGTTTTAACCCTAGGCTTGAATTTTAGTAAATCAAGGATTTGAATGGGCAAATGGAGTCCGAATTTGATAAAATTTATATGATTAGACTCGTGTTGAGACGAGGGTTCCGAATATGTGACTTTCGTAATTTTTCGAGAAGCGTACCAAAAGTCGGGTTTTGGAAACTTTGTGAATTTTGGTGTAAATTGAGTTGTTTTGACTGGGTGTCGTCCTATTGGCCTAATTTGTTGTGTTTCTACTATATTAGATCAGACTCTACGCGTGCGGAGCTTGATTCTCGTGGCAAAGGCATCGCGGACTAGTCGCCGAGCCGTATTGAGGTGAGTAACAGATGTGGGTGATGACCAGCGGTTTCGAAACCCCGGTATACCACTTTATGACGTTGTGTAGCGGCGAGACACGCACTTTCTTGTGAGTGCGGGGTCAATTGTGATTTAGGGACTATGGCTTAGTCCGACCAGTTGATACTGCATTGTGATATTGGCTATTCTTGAGCCGTTGAACCTCCTTCCTGGATGGTTGAGTACATTTATGGGCTGTGAGCCAGTTATTGGGATCCTGCGAGGATCGTTATCATTGTTATGTGATATTGACATGCTAGTGTTACTACCAGTCCACTGTTATCATGATATTTCCAATCTCTGGAATTTGACATTTACTGTTTTCAACTGAAAAATAATAAAAGAGTTTTCAAAACTACTTTTGAGCCTGCGATGCTGCATTTGCATATTAGCTGACTGGTAGTGGATCGGGCTGCGCGCCAAAATGTATATTCGTGATATTGTGCTTGGGATGTAGGAGCCCTCCAGAGTCTGAACCCCCACAGTGAGCACGGGTACCCAAATTGGATCCGGCTACACGCTGTAGCGGTCATTTCATGCATTGTATTGCATTTAGCTACATCTGCTAGCTGTTATTCTCTATTGTTGATACTTGTTGGTACTATATTGTTGATATTGGACTGTTATATGGTATTTATTATAGTTTTACATAGTGCTTTATTGTGGATTTCTTATCTACGCTGTCTTACCCCTATTTATTACCACTGAGTCTGGCAGTACTCATTTTACTCCCTGCACCCTTATGTGCAGATCCAGGTACCTCTCAGCAGTCCTGATCCGGTAGCTGTTCGAGGCGACTTCAGTAGGATAATCGAGGTAGCTGCAGAGTCCGCAAGACCCGATATTCCTTCCTACCGTCTTTTGATTTCGTATTTTCTATTTCTTTCCGCACTTGGTATCATGTAAAAACACTATTACACTTATGCTATCTATAGAGGCTCATGACTCTTGACCCCTCGGTCTTTGGGGAGTTGTACTGTTTGGGACTTGGTTCCCTGGTTTGATATTTTCATTACTATTGACTTATAAATTGTTATGCTTAAATGGGATAAGGCGAGCTCACAGCTCCGTGATTGTTGTTGATTGGTCAGGCTGGCCTAGCAGTGTGTTGGATGCCATCACGACCCGGTTTGGGGTCGTGACAAGCTGGTATCAAAGCCTAGGTTTACTAGGCCTCATGAGTCTTGAGCCGGTTAGTAGAGTCTTGTGGATCGGTACGGGGACGCCTGTACTTATCCTCGGGAGGCCGCGAACCTTTAGGAAACACTTCACTTTTCTTAAACTCTGTCGTGCAATCTTGTTATCCTGAAAACTGAACTTCTATATTCTATTCTCTCGTAGATGGCGAGAACGCGAGCATCGGGACGAGGTGGACGACCTCCATTGCCACCTGCTAGAGGTCGTGGGCGCGGTCGTCCTAGAGGTAGAGGTAGGGCAGTTGAGGCAGTGCTAGCTGACCCGCCCGTTGTACCTATTCAGGAGCAGCCCCCGGTGGTTGATGCTCCAGCAGCCCCAGTTCAGGGCCAGAACTGTATATATTGCTATTCCTGGTCTTCAGGAGACTCTTGCTCAGATATTATCGGTGTGTTCCGGTTTAGCTCAGGTAGTATCAGCTACCGCTACTGCAGTAACATCTCGGACAGGGGATGGTCAGTAGACCCCTGCAGCTCGCACACTCGAGCAGGTTGTTCAGGGACTTCAGACGCTAGAGGCGGTCCCCGCTCAGGTGGTTGCACCAGTTATTCCTCCAGCTGCACCAGCTCCATAGCATATGGTTCAGGCTATGCCCGACGACGAGCAGCGTCGTCTTGAGAGATTTGGTAGACTTCAGCCACCTCATTTCAGTGGCGCTGAGGGCGAGGATGCCTAGAGTTTCTTAGATAAGTGCCAGAGAATGCTGCGTACGGCTGGTATTCTTGAGTCCAGCGGAGTTTCATTTACTACATTTCAGTTCACTGGTCCCTCATTTGATTGGTGGGAGGAGTTTGAGAGGCGTAGGCCTGCAAGAGCAGCACCTCTCACATGGCAGCAGTTTTCTACTCTCTTCCTAGAGAAGTATGTACCTCAGTCCCGTCATGAGGAGCTTCGTCGCCAGTTTGAGTGGTTGGTGCAGGGTGACATGTTAGTGACCCAGTATGAGCTTAGATTCACGCAGTTGGCTAGGCATGCCACATGGATGATCCCTACTGATAGGGAGAGGATCAGGAGGTTCATTGATGGCCTCAACTACTCCATCCGCATTCTTATGACCACAGAGAGAGTTCTATCGTCATCGTTTGAGCAGGTTATGGATATGGCACGCTCCATTGAGGTGGATCATCGCCGAGAGAGGGAGGAGCGGGAAGCCAAGAGGCCTCGTAGTTCTGGTAGCTTCAGTGGTGCTCCATCTAGAGGGCATTTCCAGCAGGGCAGAGGTCGCTCATCAAGACCTTCTCATTCAGGCCATCCTGAGCAGAGCGGAGGTTCTTTTGGTCATGGTCGACAGGAATTCCAGCAGGGCCAGTCTTTACTCTGCGCCCTCCCAGCCCAGAGTGGAGCACCTACTTCTTTACCCCAAGGTTCTTCTGCGGCGAGGGGTTCCCTTCAGTCCCCTTCTCCAACACCAGGTGCTTGTTATGAGTGTGGTGAGTTTGGCCACATGAGGAGGCAGTGCCCTCGACTCCGTAGGGACAGAGCTCAGCAGAGGGATCAGCCTTCCTCTTCAGCACCATCTCAGACTAGTAGAGGTGGAGGTCGGTCTTCTCGTGGTCGCCCCAGAGGCGAGGAGAGATCTGGTGGAGGCCAGGCACGGTTCTATGCACTTCCTGACAGGCGTGATGCAGTTGCCTCCGATGCAGTGATTACAGGTATCATTTCTATCTGTCACAGAGATGCCTCTGTCCTATTTGATCCGGGGTCCACATATTCATACGTGTCCTCTTATTTTGCACATCATTTGGGTGCGACTCGTGGTAGTCTTGATTTACCTATTCATGTATCCACCCCCGTGGGTGATACGATTGTTGTGGATCATGTCTATAGATCCTGTGTTATTTCTATTGGGGGTCTGGAGACCCAAGCAGATCTTTTAGTGTTAGGGATGCTGGACTTTGATGTGATATTGGGTATGGACTGGTTGTCTTCGTACCATGCTATATCGGACTATCATGCTAAGATAGTTACATTGGCTATTCCTAGTATTCCTTAGATAGAGTGGCGGGGTTCGACTGATTTCGTCCCTAGCCGTGTCATTTCATTCTTAAAGGCTCAGAAAATGGTTGAAAAGGGGTGATTATCGTACTTAGCATTTGTGAGAGACGTGGGAGCTGAGTCTCCTAGCTTTGATTCTGTTCCTGTTGTGAGGGATTTTCCAGATGTATTCCCCTCAGACCTGCCGGGCATGCCGCCGGACAGGGATATTGATTTTGGCATTGACTTGGTGCTGGGCACTCAACCCATTTCCATTCCTCCTTATCGGATGGCACCAGCTGAGTTGAAGGAATTGAAAGAGCAGCTTCAGGAGCTTCTAGATAAGGGTTTCATTCGCCCTAGTGTGTCCCCGTGGGGTGCGCCGGTGTTATTTGTTAAAAAGAAAGATGGTTCCATGTGGATGTGTATTGATTATAGGCAATTGAACAAGGTAACAGTGAAGAACAAGTATCCTATACCGCGCATTGATAATTTGTTTGATCAGTTACAGAGTGCGAGAGTATTTTCTAAGATTGATCTTCGTTCAGGCTATCATCAGCTGAAGATCAGGGACACTAATATTCTGAAGACTGCATTCAGGTCATGATATGGCCACTATGAGTTCCTTGTGATGTCTTTAGGGCTGACCAACGCCCCAGCAGCATTTATGCATTTGATGAACAGTGTGTCCAGGCCCTATTTGGATTTATTTGTGGTTGTGTTCATTGATGACATTCTAGTCTACTCCCGTAGTCAGGAGGAGCATGCTCAGCATTTGAGTATTGTGTTGCAGAGATTGTGGGAGGAGAAGCTGTATGCTAAATTCTCCAAGTGCGAGTTTTGACTCGAGTCAGTAGCATTTCTGGGAAGGTTGATCCGAAGAAAATAGAGGCGGTGCAGAGTTGGCCTAGACCGTCCTCAGCTACAGAGATTAGGAGTTTTCTTGGCTTGGCGGGATATTATCGCCGGTTTGTTCGGGGATTTTCATCCATTGCTTCTTCTTTGACTAAGTTGACTTTGAAGGGCACACCATTCGTGCGGTCGGATGAGTGCGAGGAAAGCTTTCAGAAGCTCAAGACAACTTTGACCACAGCTCCAGTATTAGTGTTACCATCACCTTCAGGTTCATATACTGTATATTGTGATGCCTCGAGAGTGGGGATAGGTTGTGTATTGATGCAGGAAGGTAAGGTGATTGCTTATGCTTCTCGGCAGTTGAAGCCACATGAGAAGAACTATCCTATTCATGATTTGGAGCTAGCTGCCATAGTTCATGCCTTGAAGATTTGGAGGCATTATTTGTACAGCGTGTCTTGTGAGGTGTATACCGACCATCGTAGTCTCCAGCACTTGTTCAAACAGAAAGATCTTAATTTGAGACCTCGGAGATGGCTTGAGTTGCTTAAGGATTATGACAGTACTATTCTATATCATCCGGGGAAGGCCAATGTGGTGGCCGATGCTTTGAGCCAGAAGGCGGTCAGTATGGGGAGCTTGGCATATATTCCAGCAGAGGAGAGATCATTTGCTTATGATGTTCGGGTGCTAGCCAATCGACTAGTGAGGTTAGACATTTTAGAGCCCAGCAGGGTGTTGGCTTGTGTTGTATCTCGGTCTTCTCTATATGATCGTATTCGTGAGCACCAGTATGATGATCCACACTTGGTTGTCCTTAGGGACAAAGTTCAGCACGATGATGCTAGAGATGTCACCATTGATAGTGACGGCGTATTGAGGATGCAGGGCCGGATATGTATGCCCAATGTTGATGGTCTTCGCGAGTTAATTCTGGAAGAGGCCCATAGCTCGCGGTATTCTATCCATCCAGGAGCCGCGAAGATGTATCAAGACTTGAAACAACACTATTGGTGGAGAAAGATGAAGATGGATATTGTCAGACATGTAGCACGGTGCCTCAACTGTCAGCAGGTTAAGTATGAGCATCAGAAGCCCGCTGGCGTATTTTAGTGCATTGATATTCCCGAGTGGAAGTGGGAAAGGATCACTATAGACTTTGTTACTGAACTCCCTCGGACGGCGAGGAAGTTTGATTTTGTTTGGGTGATTGTGGATAGGCTGACCAAGTCAGCTCACTTCATTCCTTTGTGTACTACATACTCCTCGGAGCGGTTAGCTGAGATATTTATTCGGGAGATCGTTAGATTGCATGGAGTCCTAGTTTCTATCATATCAGACAGAGGTACACAATTTACTTCGCAGTTCTAGAGGACATTTCAGCGGGAGTTGGACTCTCAGGTTGAGTTGAGTACTTCATTCCATCCTCAGACGGACAGACATTCCGAGCGTACTATTCAGATCGTGGAGGATATGTCGAGAGCTTGTGTTATTGACTTTGGTGGTTCGTGGGTTGATTACTTGCCTCCCGCAGAGTTTGCCTATAACAACAGCTACCAATCCAGTATTCAGATGGCGCCGTATGAGGCATTATGTAGGAGACGGTGTAGATCTCCAGTCGGTTGGTTTGAGCCCGGTGAGGCAAGGTTATTGGGGACAGAGTTAGTCCAGGATGCGGGATAGGGTGAAGGTTATTCAGGAGAGACTTCGCACAGCTCAGTCGCACCAGAAGAGTTATGCGGACCGGAAGGTTCGAGATGTGTCTTATTCTGTGGGTGAGAAAGCCTTACTGAAGGTGTCGCCGATGAAAAGCGTCATGAGAATTGGGAAGAAAGGGAAGCTTAGTCCGAGGTTTATTGGCCCTTTTGAGATCCTCGGGAGGATTGGAGAGGTGGCGTATATGCTTGCCTTGCCACCCAGTTTATTGGGAGTTCATCCAGTGTTTCACGTGTCCATGCTCCGGAAGTATGTTGGCGACCCATCGCATGTATTGGACTTTAGCACTATTCACCTTGATGATGACTTGACCTATGATGTGGAGCCTATAGCTATTTTGGGTCGTCGGGTGAGAAGATTGAGGTCCAAGGACATTGCATCAGTTAAGGTTAGGTGGAGAGGTCGACCCGTGGAGGAGGCCACTTGGGAGATCGAGCGGGAGATGCGGAGCAGATATCCTCACTTGTTTGAGACTTTAGGTATATTTCTTGACCCGCTCGAGGACGAGCGTTTGCTTAAGAGGGGGAGAATGTGACGACCCGGCCTGTTGACACGGGAATTTCCACCCCGTTACCTTACATTTATGTGTTTTATGCTTTCATATCGGTGTTAGAGTCTATCGGGTGAGTTGGGAGTGATTTGGGTTGAAAATGAGGCATATAGCCTTCTTGAAGGAAGCTTGAATGTGGAAAGTTAACCTAGAGTTGACTATTTAGTTAGAGTACTCGGAATCGGATTCCGATGATTTGGTTAGCTCCGGGAGATGTTTTGTGACTTAGGGGAGCAATCGGAATTGAATTCGGAGGTCCGGTGTAGAAATAGGCTTGAATTGGCTAAGGTTGAATTTTGGCGAAATCCGAACGGTAGGTGATATTTTGATCCGGGGGTCGGAATGGAATTCCGATAATTTCTGTAGCTTCGTCATGTGATTTTGGATATATATGTGAATTTTTAGGTCATTCGGACGTCGTTTGCTCGGTTTTTTGATCGAATGTGTAATTCGGAAAGTTTTAAGGAATTTAGGCTTGAATTCGATGTGAATTGTGGGTTTTGATGTTGTTAGACGTGTTTTGAGGATTGGAACAAGTTCGAATAAGGTATTAGGATGTGTTGGTGTGATTGGATGAGGTCCCGGGGGTCTCGGGGTGTTTTCGGGTGGTTAAACGGAAGAAAACATGGAAAATTGCAGGTTTGGGAGCTCTGCTCTATTGTTTTCGCCCATGCGGAAATGGGACCGCAGAGGCGAGTCCGCAGGAGCGGACGAGGGAGCGCAGGGGCGTATTGGTTTGCAGGAGTAGACCTTTGTCCGCATATGCGGCACCGCTAGTGCGGAAGGAGTGTCGCAGAAGCGGTCCAGGGTCGCGAGGGGGAGATCCGCAGAAGCGGAAGTGTTGGTCGCTCAAGCGAGTCCGCAGAAGCGGACTCTTATGCGCAAAAGCGGGAAGTCCCGCAGGAGCGGACGCGCGGAAGCGGTCCGTGGCTAGCAGAAGCGGAAATGGCCAGTTAGGCCTGGAATTCGCAGAAGCGACCATTTGGTCGCGGAAGCGGTACCGCAGAGGCGGAAATTGTCCGCAGAAGTGAAAATCGCAGAGGGTTTAATTATATCAGAAGTTAGAAATTTTAGAAACATTTCAAAATATTTGGGGGCTCGGCTTAAGAGACGATTTGGGCGATTTTGAAGGGAAATTCAAGGGGATTCATCAGGTAATCAACAATGGACTCAAGTTATGTTTAGTATTTATAATATTATGCAATTATCTCATGAAATTGGAGGAATTTGGGGTGATTTATGGAGGTTTTATCCCTAGGGTTGAATTTTAGTAAATCAAGGATTTGAATGGACAAATGCGGTCCAAATTTGGTAAAATTTATATGCGTAGACTCGTGTTGAGACGAGGGTTCCGAATATATGACATTCGTAATTTTTTGAGAAGCGTACCGAAAGTCGGGTTTTGGCAATTTTGTGAATTTTGGTGTAAATTAAGTTATTTTGACTGGGTGTCATCTCATTAGCCTAATTTGTTGTGTTTCTACTATATTTGATGAGATTCTACGTGTGCAGATCTTGATTCTCGTGGCAAGGGCATCGCGGACTAGTCGTCGAGCCGTATTGAGGTGAGTAATAGATGTGGGTGATGACCAGCGGATTCGAAACTCCGGTATACCACTTTGTGACGTTGTATAGCGGCGAGACACGTACTCTCTTGTGAGTTCGGATTCGATTGTGATTTGGGGACTATGGCTTAGTCCGACTAGTTGATACTGTATTATGATATTGGCTATTCTTGAGCCGTTGAACCTCCATCCTGGATGGTTGAGTACATTTATGGGCTGTGAGCCAGTTATTGGGATCCTGCGAGGATCGTTATCATTGTTCTGTGATATTGACATGCTAGTGTTACTACCAATCCGGAGCTATTACTTTTATTATAATTTTCCAATCTGGAACTTGATATTACTGTTTTCCAATCGAAAAATGATAAAAGAGTTTTCAAAACTACTTTTGAGCCTGTGAGGCTGTATTTGCATATTAGCTGACTGGTAGTGGATCGGGCTGCGCGCCGCAGTGGTATATATGTTGTGCTTGGGCTGTAGGAGCCCCTCCGGAGTCTGAACCCCCACAGTGAGCACAGGTACCCAAATTGGATCGGGCAACGCGCCGTAGCGGTCATTTCATGCATTGCATTGCATTTAGCTACATCTGCTAGTTGTTATTCTCTGTTGTTGATACTTGTTGGTACTATACTGTTGATATTGGACTGTTACAGGGTATTGATTACAGCTTTACATGGTGCTTTATTGTGGATTTCTTATCTACGTTGTCTTACCCCTGTATATTACCACTGAGTCTGGCAGTACTCAATTTACTCCCTGCACCTTGTGTGCAGATCCAGGTACCTCTCAGCAGTCCTGATCCGGTAGCTGTTCGAGGCGATTTCTGTAGGATATTCGAGGTAGCTGCAGAGTCCGCAGGACCCGATATTCCTTCCTACTATCTTTTGATTTCGTATTTTCTATTTCTTTCCGCACTTGGTATCATTTAAAAACACTATTACACTTATGCTATCTGTAGAGGCTCGTGACTCTTGACCCCTCGATCTTTGGGGAGTTGTACTGTTTGGGACTTGGTTCCCTAGTTTGATATTTTCATTACTGTTGACTTATAAATTGTTATGCTTAAATGGGATAAGGCGAGCTCATAGCTCCGTGATTGTTGTTGATTGGTCAGGCTGGCCTAGCAGTGTGCTAGGCGCCATCACGATCGGGTTTGGGGTTGTGACATTAAATAATTAATTTTTATAAAGTGTAATTAGTTAGAATTTGTAGTTAGTAGATACTTAAACTATAGAGATTTTACTCTAAAAGGCTTTATATTTTACTACGCTAAAAAATTCTATATTTTACTACGCTAAAAGTCTCTATATTTTACTACTCTATAAGGCTTTATACTTTACTACGCTAAAGAGCACTATTCTTTAAGCAAATAAATAATCTAAACTAAATAAAAATAAATATGAACATGACATTCACGAAATTACATATAAAACAGTAAAAGAAATTTATGAATATTTATATTAACCATAAAAATTATTTCTCAACTTTTAACTATTTTTCAAAAACACTAATAATTTAATCCCGATAAAAATAACATACAAAAAAAAACAACGTGGAAACACATTCAATAAACAAATATGCAATATTATACGAGTTTTGACGTAAACTAAATTGGAATACATCGATTTATATTTTTAGAAATGTCGGAAATTTAAAATTTTGAGCCTGAAACGAAGAAACCACAACAATCGAAGGCTTGGATTGTATGTGGACCTATAATCTTCACTTTTTGTGTGACGGGTGGGGTCCACTCAATTTTTTTTTAAATTGAGAGGGGAGGGGGAGGGGACCGCTGCTTGATTATTTTAATGGAGGGGTTTGTTCTGTCGTGGGTGGGGAAGAAAGGTGGATATTAAACTGAAGAAGGAAAATACGATATAATACCCTGCTTTATTAAAACGTAATATTATACTGTGCTTTTCTTTAACAGCTATAATTCCGTTATACTAAAATATAGTATAATACGGCATTTTAGTTAAATGGATAACTTTTTTTTTTCAAGTGTATAAAGGTATTTTGAGTCCAAAAACTCACTATTTAAGTTTCGGATTCCACCAAACGACTCTAGTGTTAACACAATATCCAAGGAATGAATGAATCTACACTGCCAACGAAGATCTTGTGGTTTTTTTGTAAGTAAAAAGCTGATTTTGCTTAGGATTATATTAAAATCAGATAAGAGTGTAAGTGAGTTTTCACTCCGCAAAAAATGCACGTCTTGTTTCTTTTTCTGAGTTTTTATATTGGGAAATATGTTGATACAGTTTTTAGCCTGACAATTATTGTATAGATATAAAGTGATTAAAAAGTAGGAACTTGGAAATTGGAATTTGTAAAAGAAAGCAATTATTCCACTACTAGGATATTAGCCTGACAAATTAGTCCAAAATTATAGGTACTATTCTATAATAAAAAAAGGTAAGTACTACAAACTTTCAGACCCTAAAATTGGTCCTGGTTATTAATGAAGTATTCTTATTTTAAATATTTGTTAACCCATCTGGTTAATTTTCGAATTTAATTTATTTAATGATGGTCCGCTTGTCGGCATTTATAATATTTTATGATGTATTTGCTACCTTTGTATACATATACTGAGTAATTAGAAGGGAGCTTTGACATAATAGGTAAAATTATTATTATGTGATCAGAGGGTTATAGGTTCGAGTCGTATAAATAGTCTCTTGTAAAAATGCATGATAATAAATTATGTACGATAAACCCTTATGGTATCGTTCTTCCACATACTCCGTGTTGGAAAAAATTGAAAGATTATGGAGAATAAAAGATTTAGCTTGAGGCGTGTCAAGGACACTGTCCTTAAGGATATTTCTCCTACACCGTAATGAATAAATTAGGCGTATCCCCCAGGATTCAACAAGCTCTTATAGTACAACTAGGAGCAGAAACAACAAAGATTAATCAAATATAACCCAGCATAAAAAGAAGTGCTTTCTTTCACACTTTCACCCATTTCTTATAATAAACACTATATACATATATATAGTCCAGAAAGAAAATTGGCATCAGATTATTACCATTGTAAAGCCAAAACCGTTATTAGACAATAAAAGACCAATTAAGGCTTTCAAAAGAAAACGTTGGAAACCAACCAATGTCATTAAGGCTCTTAAATTGCCAATTGAATTTTCAACAGTAACCTTCAAATCAGCATTATATTCAGAATTATTTTGTCCCAATTGATTTCAAAATTAAACTATGTTCATGTTACAAATATATTTAAATAATTACTATAATAATAACTCATTAATAAATATTAAGAAAATGAATCTAGACATAGTTTTGGAATATTTTTTTTTGAGATATTATTTTTTTTATATAATAATCCCCCACATAACTTAAAAAGAATATCATACAATAAAATAAAATAAGAAATTTTGCTGGGTTTTCACAAATGAGTATAATGCGTCGAATCTGGTGTCTCTTAGACTATGAACCAGACCTAGATAAAATAAGATTAAACTTACACAACAATTGGTGAAGTTTAAAACTTCTATGAACCAAGAACTCTTTTGTAAGTTTAGTGTCTTATCTATCACATTACACCCGCACACACTTTGTTGTTTATCGCGGTTTTGCACTAATAGGCCATGCGCGCGCCTGGTTTTTATGAGTGCTCTAAAAATTTTGCCACAAATTTCATAGGAGCAGCCCCACTCCACACTCATATAGGTCCATCCATCAAGTGTATTCTGCAGCACAATACACCACCTATAAAGGCTATGGATTATTAGATTAAGATTTTAATAACTCAACCTCTCATTCCTTGCAGTCTTGCACTATATACACACAGACACCATATGAATGGATATAGTTTAATAGTGCACATTTGATCAACTAATGACTTGTTATTACCCATATGAACCTACTTCATGGGATCTCCAATCACATAGGTTGGGTTACCATCATAGTTGATATAACTCAAATTGGCAAAAGTCTCATTCCCTCGATGTTTCAGATATTAATTTTCTTCCCAAAGGTTTAGTTAGAGGATCGGCCAAATTCACGTCTGACTTCACATAATCTATGGAAATTATTCCATCATTCAGCAGCTGCTTTATGACATTATGTCTCAACCGGATATGTCTACTCTTTCCATTAAAGGATTTATTTTGGGTAATGGTTATTGCAGCTTGGCAATCACAATGCATTGACACATAAGGTGTCGGTTTTATTCCTAGCGGAATACTCGCCAAAAGTTTCTTTAACCACTCGGCCTCATTGCCAGCTAATTCCAATGCCACAAACTCAGATTCCATGGTAGATCTAGCTATTATAGTTTGTTTAGCTGATTTTCATGCCACAGCACCCCCACCGAGGGTGAACACATAATCACTAGTGGATTTTGTCTCATCTGAATCAGAGATCCAGTTAGCATCACTGTATCCTTCTAGTACAGTGGGAAATCCACTATATTTAATACCATAGCTCATGGTACCTCTCAAATATTTTATTACTCTTACTAATGCATTCCAATGATCATGACTCGGGTTTTGAGTATATCTACTCAATCTACACACAGCATATGCAATATCAAGTCTAGTAAAATTCATCAAATGCATTAGACTACCAATAACTTGAGCATATTTATTTTGATCTACATCATCTCCATTATTATTTTTTAATTACTACTAACATCATAAGGAGTGCTTACAGGTACCACATCAAAATTATCAAATTTTTTAAGTATTCTTTCTACATAATGTTCTTGAGTCAACATCAAACTATTGCCATCTCTTATAATTTTCATGCCTAAAATGACACTAGCTTCTCCCATGTCTTTCATCTCAAAATTAGAAGACAAGAAAAATTTGGTTTTATGTACCATATCAAGGCTAGAACTAAAAATAAGCATGTCATCTACATAAAGGCAAATAATAACACATATACCATCCACACATTTTGTATAAACACATTTATCTACTTCAGTTGATGAAAAACCATCATTAATCAATACTTGACCAAATTTTTTATGCCACTGTTTAGGTGTTTGCTTTAGACCATACAAAGATTTTAGCAATTTACATACTCTATTTTCTTGGCCAGACACTACACAACCCTCAGGTTGCTCCATGTAAATTTCCTCCTCCAAATCACCATTTAAAAAAGTAGTTTTAACATCCATTTGGTGAATATAAAGCTTATAAGTAGAAGCCAAGGCAAGTACAACACGAATTGAGGAAATTCTAGTTACAGGAGCATAAGTATCAAAATAATCAATATTTTGCTTTTGGGTAAAACCTTTTGCAACAAGTCTAGTTTTGTATTTATCAATGGAACCATCCGGATTAAGTTTCTTCTTAAAAGTCCATTTACAACCAATGGGTTTAGCTTCCGGAGGTAAATCAACTAAAATCCAAGTTTTATTTTGTAAAATTGAATTTAATTCTACATCAATAGCTTCTTTCCAAAATGATGCATCAAGTGAAGAAATAACTTCAGAATATGTTAAAGGATCATTATTCACAAGATAAGTATAAAAATCATTACCAAAAGATTTTTCTTTCCTTAGTCTTTTACTTCTTCTAAATCGTCACTTTCAAGATTATTTTGAATAATTGGAACATGTGAAATATTATCACTTGGAATAATAGGAGCATCATTATTTTTCTCAAATTTTAAAGGAAACGTATTTTCAAAAAATTCAGCATTTTTTGTTTCAACAATAGTATTATTTTCAAGCACATCACTTTTGACTACTAAAAATCTATATGCTGCACTGCTTTCATGATACCCAATAAACATACAATCAGATGTTTTAGATCTTATTTTCCTTTTCTTAGGATCAGGCAACATAACTTTAGCAAGGCACCCCCACACTTTCAAATATTTTAAATTAGGTGGATACCCTTTCCATAACTCATAAGGAGTTATACCGGTTTTCTTATAAAGAATTCTATTTTGTAAATGACAAGCAGATAAAATGGCTTCACCCCAAAGATTATCCGGAGCACCAGAACTAACAAGCATGTTATTAATCATTTCCTTTAGAGTCCTATTCTTCCTTTCCGCTACACCATTTGATTGTGGAGAATATGGCGGAGTTATCTCATGAATTATGCCTTCTTTCTCACAATAATCATTCAGTAAAATAAATTCACCACCTCTATCGGATCTAACTCTTTTGATTTTCTTAACCAATTGATTTTCTACTTCAGCTTTATAAATTAAAAACTTATCAAAAGCTTCATCTTTATTTCTCAACAAATAAACTTTTATATATCTAGAAAAATCATCTATAAAGGTCACATAATATTTTTTCCCTCCTCTGGTCATAATTTGTTTCAAGTCTCCTAAATCAGTATGTATTAAACTTAACAATTCAGATTCTCTAAATACTAAAGCACATGATTTCTTAGTTTGTTTGGCTTCTGCACAAACTTCACACTTATCAATATTCAATAAATTAATATTTGAAATAAGACCTTCAAAATGCATTTTTTTAATATAAGATAAACTAACATGTCCTAATCTAGCATGCCATAAATTAAAAGAATCAACCGAGCAAGCAGAAGTACTAGAATTTTTATTGATAACATTGAGTACAAACAAGTCATGGTTATAATATCCCTTTCCAACAAAATTATTATTTTTGGTCAACATGACCTTATCAGATTCAAAAACAACCTTCACCCCCACTTTTCCTAATAATCCCACAGAGACCAAATTGGCTCGGATACTAGGAACATGTAACACATCATTCAATGCCAAAGTTTTGCGAGATGTGAGTTTGAGAAGAACTTTTCCTTTTCCAAGAACTTGAGTAGTTCTTGAATCACCAAGATATACAACTTCTTCTCCCTCCTCAACTTGGGTGTAAGACACAAAGTCTTTTTTGTTAGCACATATGTGCCTAGTGACACCAGAATCTAACACCCAATCTTTCACATCGGCCACAAGGTTCACTTGGGAAACAACCGCAACAATTATATCATCCACTTTGGCTTCAGTCAAATTTACTTTAGCCTTAGTGGAATTGTCATTCCCAACTCTTTTCCGGCATTGAGCAACATAGTGGCTAGGTCGATTGTTGGTTTTGGGTTTATAACTGTCACACCTCCCTTTTTACTACCCCAAAAACATAAAATGTGCTTATAGGGTATACCTCGATGTTCAAATACCCGGGACGGATATAATAGCATAGAGGAAGGAGTTTTTCCACTTAAAAGATAATCGGTTCGGGATTTTGTTTTAAATATCAGAGTCTCCACTTGGGAAAATAATGGTGTCCCAAGTCACCGGTTAATCCCGAATACGAGGAAGTTGACTCTTTTTAGTAATGTCTGCGAAACAAAGATCTAGATAAGGAACTCTGTTAACCCGGGAGAAGGTGTTAGGCATTCCCGGGTTCCGTGGTTTTAGCACGGTCGCTCAATTATCGTTCTTGACTCTTGTTTGACTCATTACAGATTTTAACAATACGTATGTGCTTTTACATTAATATTTTATAGAATTTTGACATCGCGAAAACATTCCTCGAGTCACACCGCAACCAGTACGCCTGTGACTTTTGGTATATTTCAGCTTTGTCGGGATTTAAGATTTGAGTTGCACCAGGTGCACACTTTAAATGGTCTATCAGCTTTGAATTATTTTGGGTAAGACTATAGAATTTGCTAATAGTCTTCCCGGATCTAATTGTGTTATCTCATTACTAAAAAGGGGCCCCGCTTATTAATATCGTGCGAGGCTCATCCCAATTATTCATTAAAGTCCAATCCTATTTGTTCAACTATATTTTCTATACATATGTTTTTTCCTTAATCTATTCTGATACTCAACTCTCCAGGCCCGTTGGTTTTATGTTATTAGGCCTAGATCTTCATTGCATCACAAGTAGGCTCAGGTCCTTAGAGAGAACAAACTTGGCCTGTGTTCCTAGTTATAAATCCAGTAACATTATGGAGGTGGTCCAGGCCCGTATCATTAGTTAGGCCCAGACAATATAAGGATGCAAATAAATCAATGAAGACAGACATGCTCATTTGGAATTAACACAGAAATCAACTTGCACTTTTATTTATTATCAAAGAGAATCAATACACGAATCAGTAACTCCTAATCAATTGTTTATGTACATGGAAAATTATCAGACTATTCTGCTACCAATTCATAACAAGGAACATCTAATTGCTTATTAGTTTAAACCCGAAATTACTTAACTGTATGTACACATATGTGAGAAATTATAAGGATTATTTAAGGCGAGTTAATTACAATCACACTATTAACTATCGACTTTACTGTGGTCTAACTCAATTGATATTGCAAAATTAGTTCTAACCGAGTTGTCATGTTATACAGGTATTTCTCCTCCTAGACTCAATCAGGTCTGAACTTCTATTCTCTTAAAATTAACCTATTTACATGAACAATAATCACTTAATCTAATTATCCCATTGTACAACTTTGAATACTTATATGTGAGTGAATCAGAGACTTATGTGTAATTATCTACTGATTTTACCGTGACTCGATTCATTACACAGTAATTAGCCCAATTATAGAATGGATCACTGCTTGATCTAACGTTTTTCTATTTTTGATGTTTATCTATGTTTAAGTGCAGATCTACGACATTAGCTATGTGATTATGATTTGTGAAACTACTGTGAGTGAACGATTAATGGCTTGAAAACTATTATTAGCTAACTTATGTTTTAAATTTTTTACCTATTTAAGCTAAGTGGTATACTATCTACACTACTCTACCACTATTAAGCTATTACACTGTTTTTGTTTCTTGTTCTTCTTCTACTACATTCTACAATACAATTAAAACTACAAATCTAAGCTGATACTAAAGCTAATAAAAGAGCAAATGCAAAATACATGAAATCATATGAATTTAAAATTGGACTTCATTTCATTTCAGCAATCCACCAATACAGCTTTAATCGAGCAGTAGTACCTGAATCAACAAGTAGAAACCGATGAGTCTAGGGGATTAAGCAAGTAGGCACATCAACAGACTCGAACAGCAAATGCAACAGTGAGATTGAGTATCAGCAGACAAAGACCAAAGCAACAACAAATAGAAGTCCAAGCCAAAACTCGAGCAAAAGACCACAAGAACGGATGAATACTCAAAGGCTCTCACTCGAAAAAAAAATGCAGAAAAAAAACTGTTTGCTATATCAATACTCTATTTCTCTGAACTTTTCTTCAAAAGCCAGCCCAAAAATAATCGAAGAAGCCCCCTCATTCACTCTTTTCAGGAGGTATTTATAGGAGGGGATTGGGCTGATGACTTGGGGAGAAAGTATGAGATTAAATTCCACTTCTCCCCCTCTTAAAATTGCCAAACTTACACTTAAGCCCACATTTCTATTATCAAAACCCTTCCAGCATGTGCTGGAAGGTTCTAAAGATTCCCTTTTGGGGCCTTTTACCAATGTAACCTTAGGGGTTAAAGATTTTTACAGATTTGCCTTTTTAGGGAGACCATTATACCCTTAAACTTCTGTAAAATTGCAGAAATCAGGGGTACAAATGACTCCCTTAACCCCCATATGTTTCAGACTATTCACCAATTTACCTATTTAGCTTCCTTTTATGCCCTTAGTGCCATTGTCAATTTACCCGACCTACCTAGGTCAAGTGTTCAACACTTTAAGGCTTATTTATCCTATGGCCAGTCTTTGCATTGGTATTTAAGGACTAGCCAGTTCTATTATTTAAAACTTAGCCTATCTTATTTCATTTTTAGCTAATTAACCTAATTAATTCCTTTTAAAACTAATTGCAGGACTAGCCTGCTTTATTAATGTACTTAAACCTATTTAAATTTTAGCCTTCCTCAAGTTGAGACTTGATTGGGTAATTAAACCCATTTACTGAACCCAATTGGGCTCAAAGCCTTTGCAGACTTGGCCACTTAAGGTTCAAGGCTCAAAAAGAGCCTGGCAAGTCTGAATTTGCAGACTCAACCCATTTTTGGATATCCCAGCCTTTAAACTGATCAACATGTTGGGCTAAGGTCTTTGCAAACCTAGCCACCTGAGATTCAGGGCTCAAATGAGCCTTGGTGAGTCTGCATTTGCAGGCTTAACCAGTTTTACACAACTAGCCCCTTTTAAGGTGGACTAGTGTGTTTGGACCTTGTAGAGTTGATCAACTTTTGCAAAATTGACCACTCTTTTGGTCAATTATTTCCTAATAGCCTATTTTTGTTCATTTTCAGTCTTAAACCTATTTAACAACTAGCCATTTTCATAGAATCTAACATTAGCAGCTATAACCAATCCCCTAAGGTTCAATCAGTATTAATCAAATACTCACATTCAACAAAAACTACTAAAACTTAATCATTCTCAACATGTATTGCACACAAAAACACACAAGATCAAATAAAATGTATTAATCCACCAAAACTTAGAGGAGACAATTGATATGGTTGAATCTCAGTCAATTAACTCATATTATCAGACTTCATGTGACAAAGTATGAATTCATGTCAATTTGGACCTAGTTACTACTAGTTCAAGTCTTATGACAATTTGAACAACTTCAAAATCACCAAGGTTCATGACACAGTAGTTCTTACATAGGCATGAAAGTCTAATGACTAACCTTAGAATCATATTAAGAGGGAAAACAGTGAAAAACATAAAACAACTAAAGCATGATATTTACTTCTAGAGATGAGACATTGGAGACCAGACAGAGACACTTATAGACAAAGTGAAAAATGCACAGAAGTGACTCAACATGAAGAATGAAAAGACAACAGAGTATGCATGACAATAAAGAAAAGTTATACTGTAAGAGTCAAAAGAGATCCAAAAACTATATGACTTAATAAAATGAAGAGAAGAAAAGAGTCAAAGTAACTTGTACTTATTAGAAATAACTTTAAGCAGACAAACAAAAGTAATAAGAGGTGAGAGATAAAACAACTATCAACAGTCAAACTTTTGAGATGAATCAGAAACCAACAGTCAGGATGACACAGAAAAGATGAACTCTTTGAACTCAGATTAAAGAACCATGAGATCAAAACAAAACAAATAACAAACGAAAATCCTATCACTAACAGGCTCAAAAGAACAAGATAAGAAACCTTATGACTAAACATCAGAGAAACAGGCAAAAGATGTGAAACAGAAACAAAAAGAAGAAACAAAAGATAAGAACCCTACAACTAACATGCGAAATACAAGAAAAAGACATGTGAAAACATGTAAAGCAAGAAAACAGAAAATAGAAAACAAAGAAACAAAAATTAAATACAAAGGGAAAGGAGGCACTTAGCTTAGCGGGGTCTGTCCCCCAAGCTTTCCTAGCCCTCTCTTATTTTCTTTTCAAGTGTTTTTCCCAGACTTTGTTCTTCTTCCTCTTTTTTTTTCATTTTTCTCATTTTTCTTTCTGATATTATGTTTTAGACTTCAAGATGAAGTCTTTAAGGCTCTCGGGTTGTAGTGGGGTGTTTGGGTAGGGTAAATAATGGATCTTGAAAGGGGTTTGGTTTCTTGAGTCGTCGGAGTTAGGTTTCCGGCGACCCTTTTTGGGATATTCGAGGAGTTCTGGGTATGTTCGAAGGAGGTGAGTGGTAGGGTTGGGTAGAACGGACCAGGGCGGTCCGATTGGCGTTGGTTTGGAGCGGTGGTTCATGGTTGGGATGGTCACCGGTGGTAGGTTCCGATGATCGAAGTTTTGGAGAAGGGTTTGTTTTCTAGGGTTTCTTGGTGTTTGGTCGGAGAAGAAGAAGAAGAATAAGGAAAAGAGAGAGGAGAGGGGTTGGGGGTGGCCGGCGACCACCGTGGAGAGTGGTGGCCGCCATGGCCGGCTAGGGTTTGCTGGAGGTTGAAGACGAAGAAGAGGGGAGAAGGGAGAAGCTTCTAGAGGCGGCTAGGGTTAGGATTTTTGAAAAAAATGGCCAAACCCTTCAGACAAAAGCCTTTTATAGGCGAGGCGTCTGAGGTAATCTGGACCGTTGATCTGATGAAGATCAACGGCTCAGACAAAGCGTCACTAAACGATGTAGTTTTGATACCAATGAAGCTTAAGCTTCTGACCATCAGATCATTTGAAATGGACGGATGAGATCACTCCTTGAATTTTAGTTACTTAATTAAATCAATCCCTTTTTCTCAGCCGTTGGATTCAGCCTGATGAACGGTTGAGATCACTAGCATTCCTGATGGCCTGGACCGGACTTCTTTTGGGCTATTGCACACTGGGCCTTTAATTTTCAAATCCTTTTGGCCCAAACTAAATATCCCCAATATATTTTTGTTTTTTCTGAATTTTAATTATTTAAACACCCTCTTTTGTATATTTTTTTCTTTTCTTTTATGTATTATTAAAAATACTTAATTTCCTACTTACACTAATTATCTAATATTTTTTGGCAATTTTCTACTATTTTTCCCCTTAATTTCCGCTAATTAAAGCTATTTTTTGATGATTTTCTTCTTAAAACTAACTAATTCAAACAAAGTAAGTACTTAACCTATTTTTTTTTATTTTTCTAATTTCCAATTACTCAAACACACAAAATGTAGCTAATTTCAAACAAGGCATGCAATTGCACTCAAAAATATTTTTTTTTAATTTTGGAACTTATTTGTCAGGTACAAAAATCATGTGCTCACAATAACCATTTCTTTTATCATACATGTTACTTGATTTTTTTCGACGGTTGTTGTCCTCCACAAGGCTGCTTCTAGTAGCAATTTCTTTTCCTTTGTCAACAACAGCGTGCATGCGGTTAAAATTATCTTCACCAAAAACAGCAACATTAGCAACATTATTCTCCATAATAACTACGTGGAAATATCCTTAAGATTGTTGGAAAAAATTGAAAGATTATGGAGAATAAAAGATTTAGCTTGAGGCGTGTCAAGGACACTGTCCTTAAGAATATTTCGCCTACACCGTAATGAATAAATTAAGCGTATCCCCCAGGATTCAACAAGCTCTTCTAGTACAACTAGGAGCAGAAACAACAAAGATTAATCAAATACAACCCAGCATAAAAAGAAGTTGAAAAGAAATATTCTTTTTGTCACACTTTCACCCCTTTCTTATAATAAACACTATATACATAAATATAGTCCAGAAAGAAAATTGGCATCGGATTATTACCATTGTAAAGCCAAAACCGTTATTAGACAATAAAAGACCAATTAAGGCTTTCAAAAGAAAACGTTGGAAACCAATCAATGCCCTTAAGGCTCTTAAATTGCCAATTGAATTTTCAACAGTAACCTTCAAATCAACATTATATTCAGAATTATTTTGTCCCAATTGATTTCAAAATTAAACTAAATCAAAATTAAACTATGTTCATGTTACAAATATATTTAAATAATTACTATAATAATAACTCATTAATAAATATTAAGAAAATGAATCTAGACATAGTTTTGGAATATTTCTTTTTGAGATATTATTATTATTATTATTATTATTATTATTATTATTTATAATACTCCGTACATAGCGGGAGGTTAGTGCATGGTACATCCCTTTGTAAAATGAGTAATTCAATTAAAGTTATGAAAAATAAGAGAAATAAACTAGTGTTATTCGTCTCCGTTGAAATTGACATCCTGGTCTAAAAAGATTGCATATACTTTGATCACTAAATCATACCTTTGAGCGTTAATTTTAGATTTAATCATGAAAGAGTTAGAGTTAGCTTTGTTGTCAAAAGAAATTTTTTGATGTGTTTGACTTTATTTTTAGAAGAGTTGTTCAGAAAAACGGTTATGTTCAGTAGTGACTCATAGTTATTTGATAAAAAAATACAGCTAAGATCACAAAGTTAATAAATTTGCCAATTGTTACTTTTAGGAACGACAATACTACAATGTATTTGGCTAATTAGTTTATAAGTTGCTTCTAAATAGGGGTGTTCATAAGAACGCGAAAAGTTGAACCAAACCGAAAATCAAAATAAATTGACCAAAAAATTCGAAACTTTTTGGTTAGGCTAGGTTTTGGTTTTAGAGTTTAAAAACTAATCAAATTTGGTTTGATTTTGGTTTTAATCATAAAAAATCGAAAAATTGAACCAAACCGACAATAGGAATAACTATTTTAAATTTATTATTACACACACACACACACACACACACACACACATATATATATATATATATATATATATATATATATATATATATATATATATAATACAAAAATGATTAATATTTAATGGTAAATGTTAAATAGTTTGCACTTTTAGTATAGTTATTTACTTTTACATTCTAGTTTGAATGGTAGTTTTCTTTTATTAAGTGTAAGAATCCATTTTGTGTTAAATTTTTAATTGAGTCCTTAAACTATTTATCGCTATTTGATTCGATTATAATCAATATATCTTGGTAAATAATAGATTTCTTAAATGGTAATTGATTTGATACTGTTATGTTGAAGATGCGGTCGCCATAATATGTATTTGGTAGTGTATGTCTTATATTTAAGAAAAATCGATAAATAACTAAATCAAAGTCCAACTTAATTGATATGGTTTGATTCTAATATTTGAAAAAATGATTTGGTTTGACTTCTTTTATTAGAAAACCAATCCAAACCGAACCATGAACACCCTTACTTATAGGCATCTTTTGGCTTATTGACGCATTTGGTAACACCCAAAGTGCTTATAAGCTAAAACCAGTCATAAGTCATGAGTTGATCATCCTCAACTTATGACATTTTAGCTTTTAAGCAATTTTAATTTGACCGAGGCTTTTAGTAATTTATCCTTAATACTAATATTTTGCTAATTCACAAATTTTTTTCCCAATCAACATTTTCTAACTCTCTTTTCATTCGATATTTCATTGTTCTATCTTTTTCTTCGCAAAGTTACTTTTTAATTTATAATCTTTGTAAAGTTTTTAAGTATATTTTAGTCATTTAATAAAGAACAACTTATGAGCACTTTTCTACTAAACACATCAACTATTTATTATCACTTTCAGCACATCTATCCAAATACGTAAAATACTTATTTAAAAAATCAATTTCAGTATTTAAAAATACTTTTCAGCACTTCACACTTATAGTTATTTACAATCAGCTAATCCAAACGAGCTTTATATAGTTTTCTCTGGAAGTAACTAACAGACCATGGTGGGAGAAATTAAAAAATAGCTAGATTCACAACTAGTCGTTAAAAAATAGCCTAATTTTAAAAGTAATCGAAATTTACCCACATTTTATATAAAGATAAATATGAGCGAAAATACTGTTTAAAATCCGAAAAATACTCTAGTATATTATGGTGGATTTCCAGCACAAGTATATTTGAACCCCAACATATTATACTGGAGTTCCAGAATAAGTATGTTGGAACTCCAGCATAATCTGATGGAGTTACAGCATAAGTACACTAGAACTCCAGCATAATATATTGGAGTTCCAGCAAGTATATTGGTCCAATATAATATACTGGAGTTTGGAGCACCGGTGCTTGTGACGACCCGGCCCGTCGTCACGGGAATTACCACCTCGTTATGTTGCAATTACATGTTTTATGCTTTTATATCAGTGTTAGAGCTTATCGGGTGAGTTAGGAGTGAATTGGATTGAAAATGAGGCATATAGCCTTTTTGAAGGAAACTTGAATATGGAAAGTCAACCTGGAGTTGACTATGTAGTTAGAGGGCTCGGAATCAGATTTTGATGATTCGGTAGTTCCGTGTGATTTGTGACTTAGGGGAGCGATCGAAATTGAATATGGAGGTCCGGTGTAGAAATAGGCTTGAATCGGCCAAGGTTGAATTTTGGCGAAATCCAATCGGTAGGTGAGATTTTGATTCGGGGGTCGGAATGGAATTCCGACAATTCTTGTAGCTTCGTTATGTGATTTTGGATATGTCCGCAAATTTTCAGGTCATTCGGACGTCGTTTGGTCGGGTTTTTGATCGAATGTTAGTTTCGGAAGTTTTGAAGAAACTTAGGCTTGAATCCGTGTGTAATTGGTGATTTTGATGTTTAAGATGGTGTTTTTATGCTTGGAACAAGTTCGTATCGTGTTTTGGAGTATGTTGGTGGTTTTCGTTGGGGTCCCGGGGGCCTCGGGGTGAATTCGGACCATAATCCGGACCATCATCCGGCATTTTTGGAACATGAAAAGTCTACTGTAAATTGCAGGTCGCTGGGCACAATTTAAGCCTTCGCGTTCGCGAGGGCTAGGCCCGTGTTCGCGTAGGCTGGGGCATCTTGGTCAACGCGTTCGCGAAGGGAGGCACTGCGTTCGCGTAAAAGAAAGAAGAGAAGCATCACGTTCGCGATGGTTTGGGTCGCATTCGCGTAAGTGGAAAAGGCGAAGCATCGCGTTCGCGTGGGCAGGGACGCGTTCGCTAGAGTAAAAATCCGGAGATTGGGGAGTTGGCCTTCGCGGACGCGTGACTTCACATCGCGTTCGCGATGAAGAAAAGGGCTAAGGCATCGCGTTCGCTTGAGGGGCATCGCGAACGTGATGAAGGAATTGGACTGGCAGTGAATTAAAAACCAGAACAGAACTAGTCGCGGGTTTCACACCCCAAAACACCATTTTTAAGTTCTAAAAGAAGGTATTGACGGGAGATTGCTGGGAAATCATCGGGGTTTCGTCGGAGGTAAGTTTTGTGGCTTAATTACATCATTTTAACATGAAATCCTTGGTTAATTCTCTGTAAATGAAAGATTAAAGGTGGGTTTGAGCCCTAGGCCTAAAATTGAAGAAAAACACTGATTTTAGTGGGCAAATGGAGTCCGATTTTGGTAAATGTTATATACCTAGACTCGTATTGAGATGAGGGTTCCGAATATGTGACTTCTGTAATTTTTCAAGAAGCTTATCGAACGTCGAGTTTTGGCAACTTTGCCATTTTTGGTGTAAATCGAGTTGTATTGATTGGGTGTTGTCCCATTGGCCTAATTTGTTGTGTTTCTACTGTATTTGATCAGATTCTATGTGTGCGGAGCTTGATTTTCGTGGCAAGGGCATCGCGGTGTCGTCGTCGCACTGTATTGAGGTGAGTAATAGATGTGGGTGATGACCAGCGGGTTCGAAACCCCGGTATACCACTTTGTGACGCCGTATAGCGGCGAGACACGTACTCTCTTGTGAGTGCGGGGTCGATTGTGATTGGGGACTATGGCTTAGTCCGACTTGTTGAGACTGTGTTATGATACTGGCTATTCTTGAGCCGTCGAACCTCCTCCTCGGATGGTTTCATACTATATTGTGATATTGGCTACTCTTGAGTCGTTGAACCTCCTTCTTGGACGGTTGAGTATACTTGTGGACTGTGAGCCAGTATTGGATCCCGCGAGGATCGTTATCATTGTCTTATGATATTGACATGCTAGTTTACTACCAGTCCGTAACTATTACTGTTATCATGTTATTTCCAATCTCTGGAACTTTGATATTACTGTTTCAACTGAAAGATGATAAAAGAGTTTTCAAAACCACTTTTGAGCGTGCGAGGCTGCATTTGCATATTAGCTGACTGGTAGTGGATCGGGCTGCGCACCGCAACGGTATATATGTTGGATTTGACTGCACGCCGTAGTATTATTGTGCTTGGGCTGTAGGAGCCCCTCCGGAGTCTGAACCCCCACAGTGAGCACGGGTACCCAAAATTAGATCGGGCTACGTGCCGTAGCGATTATTTCATGCATTGCATTGCATTTAGCTACATCTCGTAGTTGTTCTACTACGTTGTTGATACTTGTTTGTACTTTACTGTTGATATTGAACTATTACATGGTATTGGTTACAGCTTTACATAGTGTTTTATTGTAGATTTCTTATCTACGCTGTCTTACCCCTGTTTATTACCACTGAGTCTGGCAGTACTCACTTTACTCCCTGCACCTTGTGTGCAGATCCAGATATCTCTCAGCAGACCTGATTCGGTAGCCGCTCGGAGGTATTGTACGGGATAGTCGAGCTAGCTGCAGCGTCCGCAGGACCTGACTCCCCTTCTAGCTGTCATTTCTTATCTTGTTGTCTTTACTTTCCGCACTTATAAACTTTGTTACACTTATGTTCTTTAGAGGCTCATAACTGTTGACCCTGCGGTCTGTGGGAGTTGGTATATTTTGGGACTTGGTTCCCCGTTTTCGATATATGTATCACTGTTGTTTCATGTTTTGATATGCTTAAATGGGATAAAGCGAGCTCCTAGCTCCGTCATTGTTATTGATTGGTCGGGCTGGTCTAGCAATGTGCTGGGCGCCATCATGACCGGATTTGGGGTCGTGACATAAGGATGCATATATCCTACCCTCCCCAGATCCCACTTGTGAGACCACACTGCGTTGTCGTATACATTCTTAAAATTTGTCTGTGAGTGAACCCGCGAATAGCGAGGGACAGAAACTTAAGACACCATAGTTTTTATGGATTCAGCTTGAGATACACTTTTGAAATTTCCTCCACACGTCTGTGTACGCATCGAGCGCTCTGTAATATAAATTGCCTTATGGCTTGTGATTTCCCCGAACGAGGGGCGAGATATAATCTATGTGAGTTCATGTTGGGCCAGTCGGGATGACCTGAGGCTGGACCTTGTCTATGACTGGAGCATCGAGGTGCTGATTTTGTGAGTGGTGGAAATAGATAATGTACTGAGGGTTGAAACCCTGTATTTTGCACTATATAGTGCTGTGCTGAGATAGAACACGCGTCATGTGACGAGCGTGGTGGTATTGTGACTGGGGATTTGGACTTGATCCTTCCCGATTGATAGATTACCGTGTATAATGACTGAGACTGGGCTCATATCTATGTATTTGGGCTAGTAGCCATGTTTGGGGCCTTGTGCCGATTTGTAGAGTATTAGGGAGGCTTAATAATGGATGAGCTGCTAATTGTTCAACTCTTATCTAAACTGTTGTGTAGCCCCGAGCTATGGGCGTGGTAAATATTTATCATATCTCTTAATTGGAAGGTAAAGTGCCTTATGTGTAGTGGAATGAATTCAAACTCACGAAGACTAAAGTGATTATACTATGTGTATTCTGGTGGAAGGTATTGTGCTGAAATGCTAATTGGGGCGAAGTAGGTGGGTTGATCCTCATGTGTAATTGAAAGGTATTCGATATGTGTTATGATTCGAGCAGGTACAACGCATGTTCATGTAACAATTATGATAATATGAATTGTGTATTATTGAGACTAATTTTGTCGATATGCCTTGTGATGTCTTGTCGAGTTGGGAATGTATTGTTAGGATGGTTTTGGCGATTCTCTGGCAGGTGGATAGGCCAATTTACAAAGGAAACTCTTCCGAAATTTTGGAAAATTTGGGACTTTAGAAAAGATTTTTGTCACCTAAAGAGTGGGCTTAACTGTTGTGTGTGAATGAATACAAGAATTGCAAAAGAGTTAATATTTCTGATGATTCGAATCTTCGCCGAAGCTTGTAAATGACTTGAGTTTAATCTAACTAGAACTTTGTGGTATCATTTGAGTAAGAAGGCTATGAGGGCTAAAATGTTTTGATGTATGGCTCCGAGCTAAGTTGGGGAGGTTGTTGTTGAGTAACTGATTGCACTGTTGGGTGCTGTGTTGGTTCTGTCCCTAGGTGTATTGGAAATTTTGATAAAGGTTATGATGCTTCGTAGATGTGAAGAAATACTAGGATGTTTGAAACTTACGTGGTAAAGAATATTCGGTGTATAGAAAAGAAAGATAGCTAATTGTATCTGTATGTAATCATGTTCTGCAGTGTCAGAGTTCTAGCAAGACACGAATGGTTCTGTTCAATAAGACAGTTGAACTACAGCTGAGTAAGGGTGAATGACGCTCAGGAATTGTTTTACAGTGTTTAAGATTTTGCTTGTAACAGTCAGGTGTCTTAAGATTGTGCGTGTGGCTAAGGACGGTGGTTTCGTTAGAAGAGATCAAGACTTGTGTTATATTATGTGAATGATGGGATTCTATGTAATCGTATTGGAAGGTAATGATAACGAATTCAAATCCCAAGAAGTTCTTCAAAATGAAGTATTGTAGATAGTGGTCCTTTTGGGAAACATTGAGAGAGTATTCAGTGGCCTATGGGTCTTAGACGGTGTGGTCTTATGTACGAGTCTCGTGTTGGTAACATGAGTTGATGTGTTATGGTGCTACAGTAATGGCTAATATTAAATTAAATATGAATCAGAAAGGAAACTGGGTAAATGGAACAACTTGTTAATAAACCGAAACGGTATGATAAGGAATACGATTAATTCATGGTATGTGTTTGAAGTAATGAGTCTTGCAGATATTGTGAAACAAAGCTCTTGAGTGCTGGCAGTTGTGTAACTCGATATGGGTATAAGGACTCGGTCCTAGCAGTTTAACTTATGCAATGTAATTGGGAGAAAGAATTTATGATGTGTTTCACCATGGTTTGAAAATGGGTGTATTTTTCCTGTTGGTATGCAAGGATTGGAATGTGTAATAAGTTTTCTCTATATGTGATCATGAAAGTCCTAGACTAGTTGAGTGCGTCGATGTTTGCGGCGTAGGAAAGGGATATGAATTTCCATGCTGTCTTAGTGTGGTATGGTATATGCGATGTGTTATGGAAAGTTGATAATGGCATATTTAAGGTTTTGTGATCAGTTCATAATATATGGGGAGTCATTAAAATTATTTAGCAGCGCGGGCAGCTGCATGTGATTTAAAGAATCGATCTTTCTGGTGATTAAAGAAAATGGTACTGCTATTCTAGTAATTTGGCAAGGTATATGGTCCAAAAGGACAAGGTAATGTAAACTGATAATATCCAGTGGTATGGTGGTATTCTCTTGTTGGATCGACTATAATAATTGAGTCGTTGATGGCATAGTGAAATTTCCGAATGGCTTTCGTGGTATGAATGGACGCTTGATGTGCGTTATGTATATGTACAGTGGAGTACGGGATCAGGCATTGTGATTCATGTGTTATATATGTGTTGGAGACTTGAAGCTCTCATTAGTCCGCCTATGCAGTGGTTGTATATCATGTGTATCGACACCGTTTGTGATTATTGGAGATCGGAAGTCCTAGAGGCTCTCTCTTAACTTGATATGACGAATTTGAATTATGATACTTGATTGCTGACTGGTCATCATTGGGCCAGGTTGTCTAGACTAATGTGATATGGACTATGATGGTATGGCACAAATTGCGTAGCGGAGTGCATCAAAGTATGCTCTAGCGGGGTAGTTGCACCTCAGGACCAGCGGACAGCTGGTGGGTATTGCTTTGTCAGTTGGGCCTTCATAGCGGATATCAGTGCAGAGGTTTCTACCATTGATTTAGTTCTGGTATTGAGGAACTTTGTCGGATGCGTTTTTGGTGGCCGAACTTGAGGCTATATATATATATTTACCATAATGAGCAACTTGACTCGACGCGCATTTCTTTAGCGAGGGTTCTATATGGATTGGGTGGTGCGCCGCCACAGGTACAATTATTTGGATCGGGTGGCACGCCGCCACGTGTATGGTATCTGGATCGGGTGGCACGCCGCCACGGGTATGTCATTGGAGCGGGTTGCACGCCATAACAGTGTAATGTGAAAATAAAGTTAGTTATATGTTACCTGGTATACAATACTTCCTGGCTTCTGAGGAAAAGTCCGTATTGAGTATCGCTTGGCGAATGGCACATCGGTTGTGTCCTTTTAGGATTTGATAGCATACATTAATTGTTTCACCGTGGGTGAGATTGATTGCTTGGGTTCAGACCTAAATATGTGCGTGGCTGATCGTTTTGAGCTTGGTAAATTGAGGTGCTTCATGAGTAATAGTGTTTGGATAGAATCATGAATCGTGGCAAGGCCACGTGATGTTATGACCTTTCGAGAAGGAGTCATGTACTCTATTTCTATAATGCGAGACGCAATCTCAGTTCTATGTTATGATGGCACAGAAGAATTGAATTACAGCTCTCTGGTTGAAGACGGTTGTCATGATTGAGTATGTTCGGATGTCTCTATTGGAGCCTGTGTTGTGCTCGTCGTGGCTTAGGCCGGTGTTGAGGTGTCATATCACCAGTGCGGTGTGTTATAATTAATTGATCGTTAGAGCCAATAATGAGTGTGAGTACATGTGATTTCAGCTGGTTAGAAAGGTAATATCGAAGTTCAGCTCCGAAATCTATTATGGTATCAGTTAAAAAGGGAAATGGATTCATGAATGGGTGACCTGAGAGGTGGATTCGATATATCGCGTGTTCGGTTGCCATGGGCAGTATATGAAAGTGTTGGAATAAGACTTTAGCTAATGAAAAAGGTTTTTCAGTTGGTATTTGGTTATCGTGGGAAATTGTTGTGATTAGAGACTATTGTCTCGAGTGACTAGGTTGTTTGATACATCATGTGACCTCACCCGGAACGGTGAGTATGGCTTATTGCAGTGGACTCTAGTGTATCCTGAGTATAGGCATGAGATTAACAATTGGTATATGATTTTGGAAAGTACAATGTGGTTTATGGTTCAGATGGTCTGTGAAATTTTAGCTATATCGTATTGTCGGACTTATGATAGATAGGGTGATGTGGTATCACCCCGAATATATGCTTGGTAAGGTCATTCAGCTATTGAGTTGCTTCTAGTACCACTCTGGTACGCTCGAGGACGAGCGTTTGTTTAAGTTGGGGAGAATGTGACGACCCGTCCCATCGTCACGGGAATTATCACCCCGTTATGTTGCAATTACATGTTTTATGCTTTTATATCAGTGTAAGAGCTTATCGGGTGAGTTAGGAGTGAATTGGATTGAAAATGAGGCATATAGCCTTTTTGAAGGAAACTTGAATATGGAAAGTCAACCTGGAGTTGACTATGTAGTAGAGGGCTCGGAATCAGATTCTGATGATTCGGTAGTTCCGTGTGATTTGTGACTTAGAGGAGCGATCGAAATTGAATTTGGAGGTCCGGTGTAGAAATAGGCTTGAATTGGCCAAGGTTGAATTTTAGCGAAATCCGATCGGTAGGTGAGATTTTGATCCGGGGGTCGGTATGGAATTCCGACAATTCTTGTAGCTTCGTTATGTGATTTTGGATATGTCCGCAAATTTTCAGGTCATTCGGACATCGTTTGGTCGGGTTTTTGATCGAATGTTAGTTTCGGAAGTTTTGAAGAAACTTAGGCTTGAATCTGTGTGTAATTGGTGATTTTGATGTTTAGGATGGTGTTTTTATGCTTGGAACAAGTTCGTATCATGTTTTGGAGTATGTTGGTGGTTTTCGTTGGGGTCCCGGGGGCCTCGGGGTGAATCCGGACCATCATCCGGCATTTATGGAACATGAAAAGTGTGATGTAAATTGCAGGTCGCTGGGCACAATTTAAGCCTTCGCGTTCGCGAGGGCTAGGCCCGTGTTCGCGTAGGCTGGGGCATCTTGGTCAACGCGTTCGCGAAGGGAGGCACTGCGTTCGTGTAAGAGAAAGAAGGGAAGCATCGCGTTCGCGATGGTTTGGGTCGCATTCGCGTAAGTGGAAAAGGCGAAGCATCGCGTTCGCGTGGGCAGGGACGCGTTCGCGTAGAGTAAAAATCCGGAGATTGGGGAGTTGGCCTTCGCGGACGCGTGACTTCACGTCGCGTTCGCGATGAATTAAAGGGCTAAGGCATCGCGTTCGCGTGAAGGGCATCGGGAACGCGATGAAGGAATTGGACTGGCAGTGAATTAAAAACCAGAACAGAACCAGTCGCGAGTTTCACTCCCCAAAACACTATTTTTGAGTTCTAAGAGAAGGTATTGACGGGAGATTGCTGGGAAATCATCGGAGTTTCATCGGAGGTAAGTGTTTTGGCTTAATTACATCATTTTAACATGAAATCATTGGTTAATTCTCTGTAAATGAAAGATTAAAGGTGGGTTTGAGCCCTGGGCCTAAAATTGAAGAAAAACACTGATTTGAGTGGGCAAATAGAGTCCGATTTTGTTAAATTTTATATGCCTAGACTCGTATTGAGATGAGAGTTCCGAATATGTGACTTTTGTAATTTTTCGAGAAGCGTACCGAACGTCGAATTTTGGCAACTTTGCCATTTATGGTGTAAATCGAGTTGTATTGATTGGGTGTCGTCCCATTAGCCTAATTTGTTGTGTTTCTACTATATTTGATCAGATTCTACGCGTGCGGAGCTTGATTTTCGTGGCAAGGGCATCGCGGTGTAGTCGTCGCGTTGTATTGAGGTGAGTAATAGATGTGGGTGATGACCAGCGCGTTCGAAACCCCGGTATACCACTTTGTGACGTTGTATAGCGGCGAGACACGTACTCTCTTGTGAGTGCTGGGTCGATTGTGATTGGGGACTATGGCTTAGTCCGAATTGTTGGCAATGTGTTATGATATTGGCTATTCTTGAGCCGTCGAACCTCCTTCTCGGATGGTTGCATACTATATTGTGATATTGGCTACTCTTGAGCCGATGAACCTCCTTCTTGGACGGTTGAGTATACTTGTGGACTGTGAGCCAGTATTGGATCCCGCGAGGATCGTTATCATTGTTTTGTGATATTGACATGCTAGTTTACTACCAGTCCGTAACTATTACTGTTATCATGTTATTTCCAATCTCTGGAACTTTGATATTACTGTTTTCAACTGAAAAATGATAAAAGAGTTTTCAAAACCACTTTTGAGCCTACGAGGTTGCATTTGCATATTAGCCGACTGGTAGTGGATCGGGCTGCGCGCCGCAGCGGTATATATGTTGGATCGGACCGCACGCCGCATTAATATTGTGCTTGGGCTGTAGGAGCCCCTCCGGAGTCTGAACCCCCACAGTGAGCACGGGTACCCAAATTGGATCGAGCTACGCACCGTAGCGGTCATGTCATGCATTGCATTGCATTTAGCTACATCTGCTAGCTGTTATACTTGTTGTTGATATTGTTGGTTCTCTACTATTGATATTGAACTATTACAGGGTATTGGTTACAGCTTTACATAGTATTTTATTGTGGATTTCTTATCTACGCTGTCTTACCCCTGTTTATTACCACTGAGTCTGGCAGTACCCACTTTACTCCCTGCACCTTGGGTGCAGATCCAGGTACCTCTCAGCAGACCTGATCTGGTAGCCGCTCGGAGGCATTGTGCAGGATAGTCGAGGTAGCTGCAGCGTCCGCAGGACTTGACTCCCCTTCTAGCTGTCATTTCTTATCTTGTTGTCTTTCCTTTCCGCACTGAGTTTGTTATAAACTTTGTTACACTTATGTTCTTTAGAGGCTCATGACTGTTGGCCCTGTGGTCTGTGGGAGGTTGTATATTTTGGGACTTGGTTCCCCGTTTTCGATATATGTATCACTGTTGTTTCATGTTTTGATATGCTTAAATAGGATAAAGCGAGCTCCTAGCTCCGTCATTGTTATTGATTGGTCAGGCTGGCCTAGCAATGTGCTAGAGTTTGGAGCACTAGTGCTCCAGTCTCCAGTATATTATACTCGAGTCAGCAAAGTATATCGGTCCCAGCATAATATGTTGTAGTTCATACGCAAGTGCACTGAAACTCCAATATATTATGCTTGACCTGTATTTATTACAGCAAAATAGTGGATATTTTTATTGACTTGCTAAACGAGCTATTTTTTATTGCAGTCCAAAAACTGGCTACCGTGCTATTTTTACGACCATGGTGCTACTGAGGCCCACTTTAGATGGGCTTCTCTACAGCTATATAGGCGTTTCTGTTTGTATGAGAATTGCACCAAGTAGCCGCTTTTAGCGGGATATTTTTGAAATATAGTCAAATTTATATCTGGTCGTTAAAAAATAACCCAATTTCAAAAGTAATCGAAATTTAGCCACTTTTTATGTAAAGATAAATCTGAGCGAAAACACTGTTCAAAACCCAATAAATATTCCGGTATATTATGCTGGAGTTCCAGCATAAGTATACTTGAACTCTAGCATATTATGCTGGAGTTCCAACATAAGTATACTTGAATTCCAGCATATTATACTGGAGTTCCAGGATAGTATGCTGGAACTCCAACATAATATGATGGAGTTATAGCATAAATACACTAGAACTCCAACATAATATACTGGAGTTCCAGCAAGTATAATTGTCCAGTATAATGGAGTTTGGAGCACCAGTGCTCCAGTCTCCAGTATATTAAAGTGGAGCCACCAAAGTATGCCAGTGCACCGAACTCCAGTATATTATGCTGGACCGGTCTATATTGCAGCAAAACAATAGCTATTTTCCATTGATTTGGTAAACATTGACTATTTTTGATTGAACCAGTACGAAAACTGGCTATATCGTAAAATTTTGGCGCTTTTAGCACTCTTATTTAAAATAAATTTAATTGTTAAAAATTATTTAAACTGTAGTCAACTTTGGGGAGAAGCCCCGATGCCCCGGTGAGGAGTTGTGAGCGGCTAGCGGTGGTTGGTGTGAGGCGAGGCAGAGGGAGACCTAAGAGATATTGGGGAGAGGTAATTAGACAGGACATGGCCAGATTGCGGATTTCCGAGGACATGACCCTTGATAGGAAAGTCTGGAGGTCTAGTATCAGGGTTGTAGGATATGGGCTTCTAGATTTTTCATACTCCTTTTCCGGGGTGAGTGAGGCGTGGTAGGGCCACCCATAGATGATTAGTTTGTGTTAGTCATTTATGGTAGTTACTGTTTTAATATCATTACATGCATACATGCTTATTTATGGTATCTATGTCTCTTATGTTTAGATAATTTTTTTGCGATATATGCTGGTATAACTAATGCAGTTTTTGTTTTTGTTTGCCTTTCTTTTCCCTGCGCCGAGGGTCGTTTGGAAATAGCCTCTCTGCCCTTACGGGTAGAGGTAAGGCCTGTCTACATATTACCCTCCCAAACCCCACCTTGTGGGAATATACTGGTTTGTTGTTGCTGTTGTTGTTGTAGTCAACTTTGGCAAATTTCAAAATTCAAACTGCTTATAACTCTTCTTCTTTTTCGGGCATTCGAATCTGAAGTTTTAAACTGCCATAATCTAACTTCATACTCGAAAATTTGGAATTTTAACAACCAAAACCACAACTTTAGATCGAAAATTTGACTTTGATTATGTAAAAATGGGTATTTGTGCACTTCACATGTTATTTTTACATATGATTACTGAATTTTATCTATTATAATATTACAATTATAACAATTATTTTTGTCATATTAAATATTATAATTCACAAATTTATTTTTATCATATTAAAGTAACTGAACTTTACACCTGAATTATACGAGTCCTTTCTTTGATCGGCCTTGTCATAACGGAAAGGAGATCATTGGGCATTCTTTCTAATAGTGAAGCCATTAAAAGTCTTAAAAATGGCTATTTGTGCAATTCACCCATTACTTTAACATATGATTAATGAATTATATCTACTATAATATTAAAATCATAACAACAATATTTATCATATTAAATATAATAATAAAGCCACAAATCTATTTTTATCGTATTAAAGTAACTGGACTTTACACCCGAATTATATGAGTCATTTCCTTGATATATCTTCTCTATAACAGAACTGAAAGAACATACCAGCCCCCGAAGGATTATTTGGGCATTCCTTCTAATAGTGAAGTCATTATTTTATTTGAAAAAAAGTGAAATACTCAATTAGATTTTTTTTGAAAAAAGTACCAACGATACTCAAAGGTAAGTTCTATAACACGGTGGTTAGACCAGCCATGATGTGTGGGGCTGAGTATTGGTATGTTAAGAACTCACATATCCAAAAGATAAAAGTAGCTGAAATGAGGCACACTAGAAAGAAGAAGATTAGGAATGATGACATTCGGGGGAAGGCGCACGTGGCCCCTATTGATGATAAGATGCGGGAATCGAGGCTCAGATGGTTGGGACATGTACAGAGGAGAAGCCCAGATGCTCCAGTAAGGAGGCGTGAGCGGCTAGTCGTGGAAGGCACGCGAAGAGGCAGAGGGCGGCCTAAGAAGTATTGGGGAGAGGTGATCAGGCAGGATATGGCGAAGCTTCAGATTTCCGAGGACATGACACTTGATAGAAAGTTATGGAAGTCACGTATTACGGTTGTAGGCTAGGAGGTAGTGGACTAGTTCGATGGATTTTTGTCTAAGATATCTAGGGGCAATGTCGAGTTTTACTATTTTCTATTTTCGATGCAAGATTCATTTACAAACCATCATTTTTTTTGTCTAAGATATTATTATTATTATTTATCTTTTCCTGCTTTCTATGTCCCTTTTACCATATGATTTCCGCGGTGAATCTAATACTCTCTTCTTTTGTCTTTTTATTATCTTGAGCCGAGGGTTTTTCGGAAATAGCCTCTCTAACCCCTGAGTTAGGGGTAAGGTCTGCGTACACACTACTCCAAACCCCAATTATGGAATTTTACTGGGTTGATATTGTTGTTGTACTTAATTAGTTTTTTTTTCTAATTTTCTTCCCACCATTTCTAAATTTTAAAATGTGCATTTCTATTCCCTCTTTGTGAATATTTACTTTTTGGGAGAAAAAAAATAATTTTGGATTTTCCAATTACAAAAGAAATTCTATTTAGAATAATTGAAAACATAGTCCAACAAACACGCCCCCCCCCCCCCCTCCTCCCCACAAAAAATAAAAATAAAAATATTAAGGTAGAAAAAGCTTGGACCAAAAGAAAGCAAACAGAAAAAAATGGCAATCCTCATTACAACATTTTCATACTCACCACAACCTTCTTCTCTGTACCTTAGCTCCAAATTACACAACACCAACATCTGTAGTACTTATGGCTATAGAAGTAGTACCCCTCTTCGTTCTTTTGTTCTTTGTTCATCTCAACAACAAATTTCTCCACCTACCAAACAACCAATCTTGATTGATAAATCTATATTAAGTATATCTGAAGCTAAATCTGAAAATGAATTATGGGCTGCTTCTTGTCTTCGTGTTAGAACTTTCTATGATTTCCAACATGATACTCTCAACACAGAAGTGAGTTGCTCTTTGGTCCACACATTTTTTTCTATATTTAGGAATAATTTGATTTTGAACTTTCTATTTTAGCCTTAACGATATAATTTACAGCTCTTAAATCAATATTGTTAGTGTTTTAGCATAGTGACTGTTGGAAACAATATTTCTGCCTACGTCCTAATGGTAAGGTTGCCTACGTCCTAATCTCCCAGACGTGATTATACTAGGTTGTTGTTATTGTTGCTAATAAATATTGTTAGTGTATATTGTTTCTGTTGTTTCTGCATAGCTGTTTTGAATTTTTATTTCTATTGGTGTAAGAATTTGTGGGGCGGTCTATTGGAAATAACCTTTCTGTATCCACAGGGTAGACTATGGTTTGCGTACATATTACCTTTCCCAGATTTCACCTATGATAATATACTGAATATGTTATTGTTGTTGTTGGTGGTGTAAGAATTTGTGGATTTAGTCCAATTTATATTTTTCCTCTTTTTACCTTCTTTAATTTAAATTTTTTATTTTTATTATTTGAGTTTCATTGTGATTTATGTTAGAGCTTGTGAAATTTATCTTTCCAATAAATTTGTGTAAATAACCTCTCTGTTTTGAATTTTATTTTTATTGGTGTAAGAATTTGTGGAGCGGAGGGTCTATCGGAAATAGCTTCTCTGCCTCCACAAGGTAGAGTACGGTTTCCATATACATTACCTTTTCCATATCCCACCTGTGATAATATACCGGATATGTTATTGTTGTTGTTGGCGGTATAAGAATTTGTGGATTTAGTTCAATTTATGTTTTTCCTCTTTTTACCTTCTTTAATTTAATTTTTTTTTAAATTATTTGAGTTTCATTGTGATTTGTGTTAGAGCTTGTGAAATTTATCTTTCCAATAATATAAAAAATTCAACCTTTATATTTTAACTTATTCTTTTTTTTTTCTTCATCCGGAAAAGAAAAAAAGTTCCTTTTTTGTATTTAAATTTTATATTTTTTATTTTAGTTTTATTGTAATTGATATGAGAGCCAGAGAGCCAGTGAATATACCTTTCCAGGATTATTGGGTGTATTCCTGTGTTGAGGACTCTCCAAAGCAAATACCGCACTCGTGTCGGATCCTCCAAAAATGCACTACTTTTGGAGGATCCGACACGCACATTCGACATTTACAGAGAGTCAGAACAACATAGGTTTATTCTATTTTATCCTAGAATTCTTATTTTTTCCTTTTATTTTTGTGGCAATGTTAGTTGCAGTTAAAGAAAAATGTAATATTTGATTAACTAGCATGTTAATTGCAATGCATTTAGTTTTTGAGCAACTAAGATTAGGTGATACGAGTTGTGTCTAAATTTCCTAATATTTTGGATATCGAGCTAATCCTGTTAAAGTAAAATACTGATTGTTATATCATCTTTATCAAGTTCTATTAGGATCATACAAAGTACCTGACTGAACGCGAGTTTGAAGCATTGACGGAACGTATCGCTGGGAAAAGAGTCGGCTTTGGAAGAGTTTCTTGCATCAATGCTACCCTTCCATTTTCAAAAGTCTCAAATGCTGCACATGATTTGAGTACTTCTTGTAAAGTAAGCATCTTTTCACTTTGTCAAAAAGAGAATCTTTACATTTTGATTTCTTCGATTCTTCGCGTTTTAACCTTCTTTAGGAAAATATCTTTGATGGGTAAATTTTACAAATGGTCATATAACTATGACATTTTTTCACTAAAGTCATATAACTTTCTTTTCTCACACAAAAATCATAAAATTTTCACTTCTTTACTCAAAAAATCCTAGCTACCGGCTAAGACAATCCTTCGGTCATTTTTTGAATTTTTTTTTTCACTTTTTTCATTTTTTTTTAAATTAAAAATATTTTTTCTTTAAAATAAAAACTGAAAAACTAAGATAAAACTAAATTTCTTTAAAAAAACTGAAAAAAAAATATTTTTCAAAAATGAAAATATTTTGTTGAAAATATTTTTTTCAGCTTTTAAAAAATAAAAACATTTTATTAAAAATATTTTTTCTAGTTTTTACAAAATAAATGCTTTAAAAAAACTGAAAAACATTTTTTTTTGTAAAAATTGAATTTTTTTTGTAAAAATTGAAAAAAAAAACTTTACTAAATTAGTGGACTATTAGTTTTTTTAAAGCATTACTTTTGTAAAAACTAGAAAAAATATTTTTAATAAAATATTTTCATTTTTTAAAAGCTGAAAAAAATATTTTCAACAAAATATTTTTATTTTTTGCAAACTAAATAAAGTTCAACAAAGATACATTTTCAAGAAATGCAAAATATTTTTCGTTTTTTAAACTAATGCAACAATAGTCCATTTTGAAAAATATTTTTTTTTCAGTTTTTTTTAAAGAATTTAGTTTTATCTTAGTTTTCAGTTTTTATTTTTTGAGTAAAGAAGTGAAAGTTTTATGATTTTTGTGTGAGAAAAGAAAGTTATATGACTTTAGTGAAAAAATGTCATAGTTATATGACCATTTGTGAAATTTACCCTATCTTTGATTGTTTATGCAACTAGTATATGTAGTCAATTTGTTGTGTCTGATTTTTATTGGATATCATTTGTAGTTAAACATGGAATCTGGCTCCTTTTCTCTTTTAGCAACTTGAATGAGTTAACTTATGAGGGGTTCATCTTGTTAGTTTTCTCGTAAATTGTGAACCTATTTGCACTCTGGTGTTTACACTGTTTAAGTAGAGAACTGTTCTGGTAATTGAAAAGATACTGTAGCTTACTAATTTTATGAATAAGTCACATGTTTTCTCAGCAAAGAAGCTTAAAGAATCCAACTTTTAAACAAAACAGATGCTGATATTATCCTCCACTAGTGATAGTCTTGATACTGTCAATGGTGCGTAACAGAGTAATTGGCTGGGAATCCACTATCCAGGTATTTTGAAGCATTAAGGTGGTTACTGTCTAGACTCCTAGTGGATGGAGCGGTGCAGTTGTCGCCAAGGCCCTAAGGGATTTGGTATGATGAAAAGGGTTGTGAGATCCAACAGTTTTTGCGCTGAGATTCAGACCTGAGATTGCTAGTTTTTACCCAATCAACAAGGTCTAATGGTGGCACTTGATCGCGGGAACAATCTTGCATATGTGAGTTTCACATAGCCGGTCCCAAGCCCGGACTGAGAAGTGCTGCGCTTGGTTGATAGCCAGCGTGAAAGATAGTCATATAATGATGTTTTGGCTGAACTTTGAATTTATCTGGACATTGAAATGAAATGATTCAATTGGATTGGAATGAATACTTAGCATATTTCGTCTAATTTGGGATTGAGGCATAGTTTTTTGATTAATTAATTGTTAAAACGAGTATTAGGGATAACTAGAAAGTAGCCTATCTTAAGGGATGTATTTCCTCATTCTTTATTATTTTAGTTTTTAATTAGGCGAAATACATAAACAACCCCTTGAAGTTGTCCTCAACGACCAGATGAACACCTCAACCGACCCCTTTATCGGTTAGACACTTCAAGTGACTATTACTCAGATTAAATAGACACGGGTCGCTGATGTGGCATATGCGTGATTGCTAACCAAATTTTGAGCGCGTGACCCATTTTTTGCAGCCTATTATTTTATTTTTCTTAAAGAAAAAAACATGAAATACCTTCTCTTCTTCTTTCAAGTGCCAACCACCATGAAACCACCATAACTTCCATGGAAACCAGTCACTAAGGCTCCAACCAAGCCACCTTAAATCACTAAAAGAAAAAATCTGCTTTTCATATCTCTTCTTAAAGTACAGAACTTGTTTTTCATTTATACTTATCAAGTAAGTTAAATCCTAGCTTACACGAAATGAAGTGAAAAATACATTAAATCACCGGAGTAAAGCCATTTCAATGATTACACAAAATATCTATTTAATGAAATAAAGCAAAGAAGAAAAAAAAAAACTTAGTTTGTGTGTTTAAATTGTTGATAAATCAGAGTGGTGTAGAAGGGACTGATTGAGAGAATGAATACCAGTTAGGAATATATAAATTGAAGAATGATAGAGGGGCATTCATGTCATTTGGAGAAAATTCTGTCCAATCGGTGAAAGATATAAAAAAAAGGTTTACCAGTCAATGATTTCTCCCTGTGTATGACTGTGGGTGAGAGAAGAAAGGGTCCAAATCCAGTTGATGTGAGAGTGAAAAGAGATAACAAATCAAATGGGTGTAGTAATAATTTTTTAGAGGAAAAATCACAGCAGGGGAAACAGAGGCGTTGCTGGTCTCCAGAATTGCATCGTAGATTTGTTCATGCTCTTCATCAACTTGGAGGTCCCCAAGGTTACAACACTTCCTTTTTTTAGTTTCATTTTCTTATGACAATTGTGTTTCTGTCGTTTGTGCGCATATCAATTAAACACATAAACTAATTACACTCGAATCGCCATAGCTATCTGGAGAGAGGATTTACAGAATCGGCGAGGAAAATGGCGTGTTTTAGTTGTGGGTGGGGGGAGGCGCTAGTTTTGGCTGTGGAAGGAAGAAGATGACTTGGGGGGTGGGTGGGGGGCGCTGCTTCGGGGGAAGTCTTGTTTATTTTTTAATTTTTTTTTGTTAATTATAAGTGTTAAGTTTTAATTATAAATTACCACATGTCCTTCATTGATTGGCTTCATTGGAAAGTGTAATTCACGTACCTGGTCTGTTCCACTCGGGTGTCTATTTGATCTGAGTAATAGTCACTTGAAGTGTCTAACTGATAAAGGGGTCAGTTGAGGTGTTCAATATTGTTGACGACAACTTCAAGGGGTTGTTTATGTATTTCGCCTTTTAATTAATATGAGAAAATCAAAGCAGCAAGTTCTGTAGCTCTTCTTCCCTTTGATCTTTGTCTTTATAGAAATACTCTACTGTAATTTTTTCGACGAGAAAAAGAAGAGGAATTTAGGAAATTTGAAATGACCGGGATCCTGATTGTGAATGTTGTAGCTGCAACAGGTTCTTACTACTTGAATAACTTGGAGAATTAACTGCAAAAGCTCTAGGCAATAGCTTCAATGGTCATATTAATTATTTTAACTTCTGATGGCTTTGCTTTCAGGTTCATGAATCTTGTTGCACTTAGATTTTTCCACTTCTTATTCACTAAAACTTGGGAAATGTATATGTTTCTTTGGATTTTCAGGCGTACTATTTAACTGCACATTATTGCCTGCATCTGTACTCGGGAGCGGAGCTAGAATACTCTATACGAGTTCGGACGAACCCATATTGCTTTTGCTTAGACCCTGTATTTGCTTTAGAAAATTTATTAAACATGTATAAATATATAACTATGAACCCTGCAACTATGGGTTCCGTGGTAAATTCAGAATCCATAAGCTTCAAATCCTAGCTCCGCCTATGTTTGTATTAATAGTCAAGGCCAATTGTACTGTTCTATGCTATTTAACTTTTTCAAGTTCCATTACTTGCAGTTTTCTCAAGATAATGTGAATCTAGTTGTTGTTGGGACACTGGATATTAACCAGTGCATCAGGCTTCCTGATGAAATCACAGGAATGAAACCAAAGGTATCATCATATTGTACATATATCTTTTCTTATTGTCCGCTTTACAGTACTTACGGATCGTTGTATTTCTAACAGCAAGGACTTTTTGTATAAGTAATCTTATCGTTCTACTGCATCCAAACAGGGAATTGGAGCTGATTTTGCTAGGGGATACGTGAGTAATGTATGCGTTGCTAAAGAAATGCAAAGAAATGGCCTAGGCTGTGCTCTTATTTCTAAAGCAAAGATGGTTGCTAAAGACATGGGTATTTACTCTTGCTTTATATATCACTATACTTTACCATTTATGTGTGTGTGTGTCTGAGGAGGAAAGTATTATGTTGTGTGCACTATACGTATTATTTTTTGGTTATTAATATACGTGTAAGGGATAAATGGCAAATCCCTGGCCGCTCCAAGGCGGATTAACTTAAAAAAGAGGTCCAATATGAAGTGTCCGATTGTGCTAAGTGCTCAATTTTGATGAGGAAGGAGAGACTTGGAGCAACGGTAAAGTTGTCTCACGGATTTGAATCGTGGAATCAACCACCGATGTTTGCATCAGGGTAGTCTGCTACATCACACCCCTTGGATACGACCCTTCCTTGGACCCTGCGTGAACGCGGGATGGTTTGGACACACTAGGCTGCCCTTTCGCTCAATTTTGATGAACATATCTTGGATATTGTTAATTGGACCGGAGTTTGTATAATTATATTATTATGCAGAAAAATGTTCATGTCTTCTCTACCAATTATTGAGCTCCTAACAGGTCTATTTCGAGAGATAGTGCAGCATTTTGCTGCATGCACTATTTCTTAAATACTATGCTAAGAACTAAACACCTCATATTCTTCTAATTGGTTCTTTCTTTCCTTTGTGCTTATACTTTCTGAGCCGAGTATCTATTGGAAATAGCCTCTCTATTTGCATAAGGTAGGGAACGGTTTGCGTATATACTATCCTCCCCAGACCCCACCATGGAATTACATAAGTTATGTTGAATTGTTGTTGTTGTTGGTTCTTTCTTTCCTTTGGATTTACAGGAAAGTAGTATGCTTTTATCGTATTACAGTACATGCTATCGCTGTTTTATTAACTGCATAGTGAAATTATCTACTTTAGTTGATTAAAAACGTTACTTTCCTCCGATCTTTTTTCAGGAATAAGTGATTTATATGTCCATGTTGCCATTGACAATGAGCCAGCGAAGAAGTTGTACATGAAATGTGGCTTTGTATACGAGAACGAAGAACCTGCATGGCAAGCAAGGTTCTTAGATCGACCTCGCAGGCTTCTTTTATGGACAGATCTCTCCAACTCTTAAAATGTTTCGATGTAGAATATACACAAAATTCTCATTTCTACTCTCAAAACTGGGTCATTCTATAGCATTATTATACCTTCCCTATTCATCGTATATTGGTTATTTGTCAATGTAGAATGTCAAAAAGTTCTCATTTTTTCTCAATACCGGCTCATTATATCACATTATTATACCTTCCGTACTCACCGTGTGTTGGTTATTTGTCAGCAACAGTTTAACTTACGATGTGCTTGGAAGTCCTCGACCAAAGACGTCCAAGAGAATCAAAAGCTAGAGGAGTTTGTGGGGAAGGGGATTGTGCCACGTGTTAGAAAGTACTGATAATTGTATCATTTCTTGTAGATTTTTATTGCATGTAATTTCTTCATGGGTTCGAGCCGGAAACAGCCTCTTGCAGAAATGTAGGGTAAGACGGCATACGTTAGGCCCTTGTGGTTTGGCCCTTCCCCGGATCCTTGGTGGGAGCTTAGTGTATAGGGCTGTTTTTTTTTTTTTTTAATATTTCTATGTATCATTTGTGTCCATCTTTTTACATATCATATTGAAAAGTAAGATTTTTTACTTGTTTCCTGTATACATACTATAAATATGCAATGTATACATACTATAAATATGCAACAATTAAATTGACTATAGGTTCAACATCTTCAATATTTAATTGTTTCAAGCAACGGTCCTTTTGATAAAATGAAGCTAACTATTTCTTCAATGCCTAAAGAAGTCCTTGGAGAAGAAATGATCTCTTATAATAACTAGTTATAAGTTGAACAGAACAAAATGACCCTACAAAAATTTCATGTTTTTTTAATTCATTTCCTGTGTTATATAACTTATAGTTTACCAACACGTGAAAAGAGTCATAATTAAATGAATATGTTTAGGGGATCATAAAACTGATCTCATTAGTATGACTACAGAAAACGAAAGATGTACAAACATAGTCCATCTATAATTTCACTATAAATCTCACTTAATAAATAAAGGTTTTGGTAATAATTTATAAGAGATCAACCGGAGATTACTTGAGCGATATAGAAAATACATAGGTGATTATTTGGTAACACATAGGTGATATATGATTTCACGAGAATCTTCCACTTTGTAAAAACGATCCTAGTATTAACGAAGAAGCGATCAACTGGAAATTACTTAGGCGATCATATATAATACATGAACGATTACAAGTAACACATAGACAACAACAATAATAACAACAACAATCCCAGTAAAATTCTACTCACTTGATGTCGGGGGAAAATAGAGTGTAGGCAGATCTTACCCTTTCCCAGAAGTAGTAGATAAGTTATTTGACAAATCTTACCCCTTCCCAAAAGTAGTAGATAAGTTGTTTCCGGGGACCTTTGGCTCAATAGGCGAATAGAGATTATAGATCCTCGTCGACAACATGAATATAGAATTTTCCACTGTATATAAAATATATTCTAATAATAACTAATTAGCATACATAAAGTTGAAGAGGAAAAAACATTTTCACCCAAAAAATTTCACCTTCTCTATTGAGTTTGTGAAAATAACAGCTTTTTAAAAATAGCACCTAAAAGTTCTGTTGTTTTTTCATCTAAGCTAATACCAGAAATCCAATTAAAATCTTCTTTCTAATAAACTGCCCAAATCTCCCTCCTCTTTTAACAAAAGAAATCAATTTCCAAATCTTGAAACTCAACGATCCCAATTTTCACAATGAAACAGAGAAAAAATCTCAATTTTCCACCCAATATTACCAACATCAAACACAACACCAATGTTCCAAAACCTTCTAAAAACAACAAATTCACACACCCTTTATTACAAAAAGTTTTTACCCTCTGTTTATGTTTTAGATTTATAAATGCATTATTGGTTCAAACATATTTCAATCCAGATGAACATTGGCAAGCCCTTGAAGTTGCGCATAAAATCACATTTGGGTTTGTGTTCTTTTTCCCAATTCTTTGTGTTTCTTGAACTTATTTTTTATTTAAATTTTAACCATTTTTGGGATGAAATTTTTGCAGATATGGACATTTGACGTGGGAATGGGAAAAGGGTATAAGGAGTTATTTGCATCCAGTTATATTTGCTGTGTTGTATAAAATTCTTGCCCTTTTCCATCTTGACAAACCTTGGTTCATGGTAATTTTTTTACCATTTTTGGATCTTTTAATTTTATGGAGTTTATTATTGTGAATTAAATCTTAAAGATTGAATTTTTATTGTGTAGCTTTGCAAGATTTAACCTTCAAATTGTTTTGGTTGGCTCTTAATATGACAAATGTAAATGGATATAGACACACACACACACTCACATAGAGTTATAAATTCTAACTGTTTTCGATATGTCTTTAGTTTATAAGTTCTATTGTAGAGTGGAATTGATAACAAAACTGATACTATAGTGCAGGAGCTCTCACATTTATAAAACAACTATCCAGTATAGTCCCACATGGTGGGGTCTGGGGAGAGTAATATGTACGCAGGCCTTGCCCCTACCCGATAGGGCATGGAAGATGTTTCCAATCGACCCTCGTCGAAAGATCGAGAAAAGGAAAAAAAAAATAAAAAAACAAAAAGAAAAAGCATTAGTGACTCCAGAATAAACCACAAAAAACTGACATATAAAAGGGCAAAGTAAACAAAGCAACAGCATGAACAAAAGGCATTAGTAATTCTAGGAGTACTCACAGAGATATTAACCTATCGGGAACCCTCCCCCCTCGAACCATCCCTATCCCGCGAAATAATAGGAGCCCCTAACCTACAACCTTGATACTAGACCTCCAGACTTTCCTATCAAGAGCCATGTCCTCGGAAAGCCGCATAATAGTCGTGTCCCGCCTAATCACCTCCTCCCAATACCTCTTGGGCCTCCCTCTGCCACGACTCGCGCCAACTACCGACATCCGCTTGCAATTCCTCACCGGTGCATTGGGGCTTCTCCTCCGCACATGTCCGAACCACCCGAGTCTCGCTTCTCGCAGCTTCTCATCCATTGGGGCTACCCCTACCATTTCCCGAATAACTTCATTCCCGACCCTATCCAACCTGGTGTGCCCACACATCCACCTGAGCATCCTCATCTCCGCTACCTTCATTCTCTGGATATGGGAGTTTTTCATTGGCCAACACTCTGCCCTGTACAGCATTGCTGGTCTAACCACAACTCTATAAAAAACTTCCCCTTGAGATACTGTGGCACTTTCTTGTCGCACAAGACTCCCGACGCAAGCCTCCATTTCGACCACCCAGCCCCTATTCGGTGAGTGACATTCCTGTCGATCTCTCCGTCCCCCTTGATCACCGACCCAAGATATCTGAAACTATCCTTCTTGGCGATGACCTGAGAACCAAGCTTCACGTCCCTACCAGCTCCTTCTTCGCTCGGCTCGGAGCTAAACTGGCACTCCAAGTATTCAGTCTTAGACCTGATTAGTCTGAAACCCTTTGACTCGACTCGTCTATTAAGACAATATCGTCAGCGAATAGCATACACCATGGCACGTCTCCTTGGATATGCCGAGTTAGAGCATCCATCACCAAAGCAAATAGGAGGGGGCTGAGCGCCGATCCTTGGTGAAGCCCCATTTCCACTGGGAAGTGGTTTGTGTCGCCACCCACCGTCCTAACCCTCGCCTTAGCGCCATCATACATATCCTTGATCATCCTAATGTAGGCCTCGGACACGCTTTTCGCCTCCAGGCACCTCCATAACACCTCTTTTGGAACCTTGTCGTACACCTTTTCCAAGTCGATAAACACCATGTGCAAGTCCTTCTTCTTGTCCCTAAACTTTTCCACCAATATCCTGACAAGGTGGATAGCTTCTGTGGTGGAGCGGCCCGGCATGAAACCAAATTGGTTCACCGAGATTGACGTCATCGCCCTCACCCTCGCCTCAACCACCCGCTCCCATACTTTCATGGTGTGGCTTAGTAATTTGATGCCTCTATAGTTATTGCAACTCTGGATATCACCTTTGTTCTTGTACACAGGCACAACTGTGCTTCAACTCCACTCCTCTGGCATCTTCTTGGACCTGAAGATCGCATTGAACAACATGGACAACCACTCCACTCCTGCTCTACCCATGTATTTCCAAAACTCCACCGAAATTTCATCTGGTCCGGTCGCTCGACCCCTATTCAATGCGCCTGCAGAACCCCAGATCCCTATGGCGCTCTAAGCGCCTGCAGAACCCCAGATCTCTATGGCGCTCTAAGTCCCTTAGCTCCCCTAACTATATGTCTTGGTCCCCTTCCTCGTTGAGCAAGTCTCGAAAGTATGCTTGCCACCTTTGCCTGACCTGAGCCTCCCCCATCAGAACTCTACCATCCTCGTCTTTGATGCACCTAACTCGGTCCAAGGTCCCGCGCATTCTTCTCCCTCACTTTAGCCAACCTAAACAACTTCCTGTCCCCTCCTTTCTCTTCTAATTCCTCGTACATGCGCTCAAACGCTGTATTCTTCGCTTCTGTGACCGCCAACTTCGCCTCCCTCCTCGCCTCCTTATGGCGGTCCATGTTCATTCTCCTTTCCTCCTCGCTCGAGCTCTCCGCAATCCGGGCAAATGCCGCCTTCTTCGCCTCCACTTTTCCTTGGACAGCCTTGTTCCACCACCGGTCACCGTGATGCCTGCCTGAATATCCCTTGGCTACTTCGAGCACATCTTGCGCTGCCTCCCTGACTAGATCAGCGGTCGCAGTCCACATAGCATCCGCTTCCCCAGAACTTCTCCAGGCACCTCCATCAACTAACCTCCTTTCCAACTCCAGGACATTCTTCTTAGTCAAGGCTCCCCACCTAATCCTCGGCCGGCCCCGGGCGCCCCTCCTCTTCCTCTTCACCCATATACCGACATCCATCACTAGGAGTCTATGGAGAGTCGAGAGGCACTCTCCCGGGATGACCTTACAGTCCTTGCACAACCCTCTATCGTTCCGTCTGATGAGGAGGTAGTCTATCTGAGTCCTTGCTACCGAACTTTTGGAAGTAACCAAGTGTTCCTCCCTTTTCTGAAAAGCCGAGTTCGCAATCCAAAGATCGCAAGCCCTGGCGAAATCAAGCATAGAAAAGCCTCCTCCGTTTCTGACCCCGAGCCCATAGCCCCATGCACCTCACTATAACCCCCAGCATCGGCACCAATGTGGCCATTAAAATCTCCTCCAATAACTAACTTCTCAGATAGAGGGATACTACTAGCCAGCTCGTCCAAGCCTTCCCAAAAGCGCCTCTTAACCTCTTCCTCTAATCCTGCTTGAGGCGCGTAAGCGCTGATGACATTGAGGACGCACCCACCTATAACCAACTTGATAGACATTCACCTATCATTCACTCGCCTAACCTCGACCACGGACTCCTGAAGGTCCCTATCCACTAAGATACCTACTCCATTCTTACCCTTCACGGACCCAGAGTACCATAGCTTAGCTCCATCAACATTCTTCGCCTTCGACCCTTTCCACCTAGTCTCCTGCAAACAAGCTATGTTGACCCTCCTCTTCTGAAGAATTTTTGCCAGCTCCAAGGACTTACTAGTCAGGGTGCCTACGTTCCACGACCCTATTCTTAAACGCAAAACGTCCGCTAACCCCTTACTACCCTTGCCTCTCGAGCCGCCCCCAGAACCATTCCCTGCCCCCACCCCACCCCCACCCCCCGAGGACATGACCTTATACTACCATCCCCAACCGCGGCCACTATCCCTCTTACCGCCTACGAATACCAGAGATGCACACTCGAAATTTAGCAATATGCGAGGAGAAGAGTAAGCTATAAAGCGCCCGAGAGAACCACACAGAAAGGTAGCTAGGAAACGCAGTATGAGTACAATGTAAATAAGGGATCGGGACGTACCAATTCTCGGAGAAAATAATAACCTAGTAGTTGGTTTTGATGCTCCTGAAGTTGAATACTTTCAGCTCTTGCACTTCCCGGATGGAGATCGATTCCCTCTACTCTTCCAGCTATCACAAGCTCGCCTCGTCCGCCGCGATTAACACCTGTAGATCACACACACAAAAATCAACCACACAAAAATACGGGGGGTGGTGAGGAGGGCTGCCTCAGGCGACTCAAAATTTCTCCTATTGGAGACGATGGTCACCGGCGTTTGGCTAGGTCGCTGGTGTAAGTGACCGTTGAAGAAGATGGAGATGTTGAGATTGGTTATTGATATTTACTCTTTTCAAGTCCTGAAGGGGAGCCTTGGCGTAACCAGTAAAGTTGCCTCCATGTGACCAGGAGGTCACGTGTTCAAGCCGTGGAAACAACCTCTTGCAGAAATGCAGGGTGAGACTACGTAAGATAAACCCTTGGGGTCCGGCCCTCTCCCGGAACCCGCGCATAACGGGAGCTTAGTGCACCGGGCTGCCCTTTTACTCTGTTTAGTTATAATTGTCCTACTTTCTATTTGGGTTATCCAAATTTTTTGTTCTACTCTCTTGAAATGGAAACATTTTCCGTACACTATTCTATACTTTATGTATTATTGTACTATTGTAAAGACGTCATTAGAATCTTTACTGAAGTTAAGTTCCTCTCCGCCTTTGGAGGTATTACTATATAAATACGATAAGGCTTCAGCATTTGCGTTAATATCCTCTGGTGTACATTTTATAGACAGCTTATTACTATATAAATACGATAAGACTTCAGCATTTGCGTTAATATCATCTGGAGTACATTTTATAGACAGCTTAACTCTGTTACCTGAGTACCCATTTCCCTTACTGGAAATGCAAAATGGTGCAACTAAACGTAAGATATAGTATATGCTGCTTTTTGATGGGCGATTTTCGCTCGTCTTTTTGCAAATTTAGTTCAGTAATTGATAATTGCTTTATATAAGTGTATGGGTTAGACATTCTTCCTGCAATGCTTAGTAAAATCTCCATTCTTCCAGATAAGGGCTCCACGTCTGCTGCAGTCAATATTTTCAGCTACTGGGGACATCTATTTATTTAAGCTCTCTCAAGAGTTATTTGGTGATCATGTTGCAAAATTCACGGTATCCTTCTCGTTTGTAACACATTATTTTCTTGATTCTGCCTTTTTGTTATTTTTTTTTCTTTTTGTTACTCAAAGATCCACAAATGCTCGTGCTCTAATTCATGTTTTATACATTTAACTACTGATGCTTCACTCCAAATATCGTCGACACTGAAGTACTTAATTATCTGCAGCTTTTTGCCGAGTTGACAAACTGGTTCATGTTTTTCTGTATCACGCGTACTTTATCCAATAGTCTGGAGACTGTTCTTACTGTTGTGAGCCTGTACTACTGGCCTTGCATTAGAACATCTGCTAGTAAAATATCTCCCGGTTCCAGAAAATGTGCTCTAGCTGTAGCTGCATTAGCATGTGCAATCCGACCTACAAGTGCCATTACATGGATTTATATTGGCGTCTTAGAGCTGTACATGGCATGCGATAAGCTGAAATTTATTCTCCTTGAGGTGATTCCTATCGGGTAAGTGTCATTACTTCACAATTTATACTTCAATTTGGTCTTTATGATTGATACCGGTATTTGTGTTTGCAGTTGACTGTTCTTTATTACAATTACATACTGAGAAACTATTTTACCTCTTCTAACGCATGGAATCAGGACATTAATTCTAGGACTTACTTTTCTGGTGGATCGCTGGATATATGGCACTTGGGTCCTTGTGCCATTGAACTTTCTGAAGTTCAACTTTCTCTCTTCTGGGGGAGACTATTATGGAACTCACGTGTGGCATTGGTACTTCACTCAGGGTTTTACAGTTATGATCTTCACATTCTTACCATTTTCACTTGCTGGCATTTTTAAGTCTAAGCAATGGAAGCTAGCTGGTCTAGTCGCTTGGTGTTTGGCAATTTACAGCTTGTTGGGTCACAAAGAGTTCAGGTACTTGTTCAAATTATATATTTACGTTCCATAATGTTATAGGCATAGTTGATCGAATAAGTGTTTGTCATTTTCTAAATGGTTGAATTACAGGTTTGTCCTCCCCGTGCTTCCAATAGCTTTGATGTTCTCTGGATACTGGTTGGCAACAATTGGAGAACATGATAAGTCTAACGGCCGAGGTAAAAGATCTCCAAGCACTGGCTCAGGAAAATTGCAACTGGCCGTGTTGTTCCTAGTAGTTAGCAATATTCCGATGGCATTTTACATGAGTATGGTTCATCAGGTATGTCGGCGTTCTAACATTCTTTCTCACCTTCGTCAAAAGCAAGATTTTTCTTTTAAGCTTGAATGCCTGTAGCTTGTTTCTTTTTCTTTTGTTTTGCGTTATGGCATCAGAAACTTTCTATTTCCATGATTTTGTTTTTTCATATCTGTAACCTCTTGCTTTAACAGAGAGGAACAGAGGATGTAATGAACTACCTCTCTGTAGAGGCGAACAACGGGAAAGTGAAAAGTATCTTTTTCTTGACACCTTGCCATGCGACACCTTACTACTCAACTCTTCACCGTAACCTTACTTTGCGTTTCTTGGATTGCACGCCAAGGTATGTACTCTAGATTGCCAATTTGCTCCGGATATCTCTGGCTATCCTCTTTTGTTTTGGTTAACCGAAGTTGAACTTTTGTCAATGGCATTCGTTTCTACAGTGAAGAGAAGGGAGTTCTAGATGAGTCTGACCAGTTCTTGGTGGATCCAGCTGGTTTCGCAACAGAATTTGCTAAGAACTGGTCTATACCTAGCCACATTGTGCTCTTTGACTCACAGGAAAAACTACTAAAGGACTTTCTAGCTTTGCATAATTTCCAAGAGGTTGCTTTTCTTTCATCTCAATCTGCTTCTAAACAGTTTATATTTTCTCTTTTCTTTCATTGAAGTATGTTTGTGTGATTGACAGATAAAAAGGTTTTTCCATGCTCACTTCAAGGTAGATCGAGAACTTCAGGCATCTGTTGCTGTGTATGCATTGAAAGGCCAGTGATTCTGTCCTTGATGAGCAAAATAGAATCTAGAAGCTGTCTTTAATTTTCTTTAACTATTCTAGGTGTAAATGTTTTCTAGTATCATTTGCCTTACTGGTTTATATTTCCCTTCCTTCTTTCTTTTGTTCATGGAAAGATTGGTTGGAGTTTCTGCTATTTAGCAGAAATTTTGAAATTTTGTAGACGTGGTTTGATTATTCAAGTTTTGTAAGAAAAGCTAAAGGAAAACACAGGAAAGATATGGAAAGAAGAAAAGAAGATTATTTTGACTCAGTGACTTTTCTTGCCTCAGTGTCCACATTTTAATTCCCAATAATACCTGTCTCTATTCATATGTCTGACTGTGTATGATGCATCAAGATATGATGGTTTCGATGTATGATGCGATGCATAGATGTGAGTACGTCAGTTCATGTGAACTGTAGTGGCTAGAACTTCCTCTTCGGTTTAGTTTGTTCGTGTTCTTTTCTTTCTCTATTTCGGCAAATGGGACTCAGCTTTAGTCTGGAAACATTACTTTCTCTCCACTCTGCTTAGTTCGTCAACTGATTGCCGTATGTCAACCATGTTCATTGGTATTGCCCTCTTCTATTCCAGACTCCAATAATTTCCAACAGAGAAAAGTGACATTTTGATAACTCTTCACGAGGATTTCAATGCAGTTCAGAATCGGTACTGAATAAAGGAGAAAATCGGAAATCGTTGGATGCTTCCTCTTAGCTAATGCTGTCTGCATAATGTTCCCATACCAGTATTGTTAGATTATTACTACATGCTGTTTCTTTCGCTTTGTTTGCTTATTATCTTGTTGTTGTTACTGCTTGTTACTACTGCTTTCTTTTCATCTTTCCTTGAGCCGAGGGTCTACCGGAAACAGCCTCTACCTTCAAGGTAGGGGTAAGGTCAGCGTACACACTACCCTTCACTGCTCTTCCAAGACCCCACTTGTGGAACTATATTGGGTTTGTTATTGTTGTTGTTGTCGCTGTCTGCATAATGTCTCTCACGCTATTATTGGTTCCATTCTGGTCAGATATTCTTCAAATGATTTTGAACATGAAAGACCAGCACTGTGATTCATCAAAAGAATGCCATAGCTTAGACTTTGAACATCCGTTTTGACTGTATTTCCAGAGAGGGTGCAGTTTTAGGTGTTGCTTATGAGAATTAGAATGTGTTTTCCACATTATTACTTGAGGAACTTTAGGAGTTTAGGTACATAAATGGAAGCAGAAGAATTAATTCATCAAATAAAAAGATTATGGTCGAAGAAAAACATGAAAACTCATATAAGGTTGAAGCAAGTAGTAGAATTAACCAACACATAACTAGTCCAAAAACAAAACCTGAATATGTAGCTATTAACAGACCAGAGAACTTAGAAACTAGAATGCTATATAACCTATAATTACATGACAAAACTCGTACAACGAATATGCTGATGCCATAAATCTTTATTAACTTTAGCTTTTGTAAAATTGAAGCTCGTATTTTGGAAATGAAGTAGAGAGCGTCAACATTTGGTTAATAGTCATTGACCACGTTCTGTATCGCTGGTGATCATCCATCATGTCTAGCTTGATGATTCCCTTGTTTGTTGTTAGCACAATAAGATAGCAACTATCTGTTTCTTCTCCGTTAGAGTCCTTATACAGCTCGACATGTAGGTCTAATACAACACCTACAATCGGATGTGCAGTTGATCATAAATGTGTAAATTACCATAATAGAAAGCATTGTGTACAGATATATAATGCGAGAGGTGGAACAAATGCTAAGGTGAAGAAATAGTAATACATATCAGGACATACTTTGCTTTTGTCTTGAGAAGGCCTTCAACATAGTGGCCTTCCTTGTTCTTAGGATAACCTGTAATATAAGAAAGGAATTTAGGCTTGTATTGGAACCTGAGTTGCTCGGACTCTTCACTTTCGATGCCGCACCCATGTCGACACGACGTGGGTGTGGGGTCTGTACTGGATCTGGTCAACCAATTTTACATATGTTGACGAAAATCGACGGAGAAATTAGGGACAAATACAATGATTTCTGAAAATCAAACAAAAGCCAGGGTGAAATTGAAGAAAATGGAATACCTTGCAATAGAAATTGCTATATCAGTCCTTTACATTTTATCTTCTTTTCGGATTCTCCACTTGACCGATATTTTCTCCTTCTCGGAATACTTTGCAAGTTTTCCACATGATGTTTCATAATTTTGACATATTTTTATAACTCTATTTTTAGATGTTTGAATTGTTTTTAGCCGAATCCCTACATCCGTATCCTTACCTGGATCCATGCCCCCGAATTTTAAAATTTAGATCATAAAGGATCCGATCTCTAGATCTGCACCCATATTGAGATGTTGTATGTGACCTCACTCTTCCTTTTTTTGGGTTATCATTGAAATAAAACAGAGAAGAGAATGGTGCTTTCATTTTGTCTTACAAAATCGCTGTTATTTTCCTTGATATTAAGATGCTGCTATGTTATTGGAGCCAACTTATGTTGTAGGTCGGTAACAAGTGAATATCAGCTGAAGATATATAAGGATTTCATTTATGTTCACACCTTGGCTTCGCCATTTAAGATTATAGACACCGACCTTAGCTTGGATCTTCCTGTTCAATGTAGCAAAACACAAAAGAAGCATCAGTTGATTATCCAACAAAATTTTCAGAGAATAACTTTTGCATCTGAATCTGGAAATACGATATATTGATCCCTCTTTTAATGCTCATCTGTAGCAATTTTCGGTCCAAACTCCTGTCAACATGTGGTAAAATTACTAATTATAGAGAAATAGACATACCATCTGATTTCTCAATGTAAAGCTCTGCTCCCTTAGAGAGAATTGATCTGCACTTCTCGTAGTTAAAGTTGTGGTCGTTGCTATCTTCAATTGGGAGAACAGGTGTGCTTCCATTTAGTATATTCTTGAAGCCAGCTCTTGCTGTGAGTGTTTCTGCTCCTCTGAGTGCTGAGACAGTAGCGGTGCAAGTACAAAAGGGCGAGTTTTAGTTGCATTTTCTTTATGTTTAGTTATTGGTAAGTTAGGTTTTTGTAACAGTTTATTTGGTTTACACATTATATATTTATGCACACTGTGTATTTTAAGATGTGGAAAGAAGCCATTACAGGTCGTAGCTGCAGCTGTAAGGGTCAGAATGTCGCTAGCATTTGTGCCACTCATAGCTGAGCCAATGACTCCGCTAAGTTGGTCCCTCTTTGCACCCATAGCTTCTGCTACTTTCGCGCATTGTGCCGCGACCAATGCAGCTGCGGACGCCACAGCTGACTCCTTGGTACCTCCTGATTCATCACGGTTCAAGTTTTCAGCAGCGATGGCAGCTAAGGCAGCTGCAACACCTGCCACTGATATCGCTGCATGTACTTCCGCCTTCTGTAATCTCTTCTCTTCTTTCCTTCTCTGCTTAATTTCTTTAATCCATTTCTTGATTGACACATTCTTTAATGGTCCTATTTTCCATGGCATCTGCATGAAACAAGCTCACACTTAGTTTATTTTCACCATCACTACTAAAAAAGTAGGAATTAGCGACAGGCAAATTTTATGGCTAAACAAAAAATTCCGTTGTTAATCTTATTTAGCGACAGATTAACAACTGTTTATCAAGAAATTCTGTTAGCTACGAGGAATTTAGTGACAGATTAGTGACGAAGATTGTAGCCAATTCCAGTTTTTTTGCAGTGCATGTTGCTTAAATCCAATAACTGTAGCTTTTGATAATTGAATGTTTCTGCACTTACCCATTTTTTCTGGAAATAGCTGTTGTAATTCAACTCTGGATGCATTGCTTGCTGCATCCATATCCACGACTAATGAAAAAATGAAAGTGTGTCATTAGCCTTTTCTGAATTAATCTGAGGTGATAGTGTACAGATTTTGTACTCTATTTCTTACCTTGAGATCGTTGGATTTCCATGGCGGGATTGACTTATCTGTATCATCCATCTTCATACTCTTCTCCATTTTCTGTGATCACCAACATGATATATTAATGCTAACTATGAACCTCAATGTTTTGTAGTAACTATGTCATGTTAAACATGATTTGCGAGCTATTAACTTACCGAAAGAGGAGGTTTGTTGTCGATGATTGAATTCTTGATTGAGCTTTCGTGGAGAATGAGAGCTTGATCTTTCATCTCCGGCTGGAAAGCTTGAACTGCAAAGTTGCACCAAGCGCGCGAAAGGAAGTCCATTGTCTCAGGATGTGCTTGTGAAATTGTTGGATTTGAATCAAGATCCATGTTTTCTCAACAACTGTGACTGTTGCTCTATATTTTGTAAGGTGAGTTTGATAGAATGCTAAATTTACTTAAGAGATATAAATAGGGCAGATATTTGAAAGCTAAAAAGTGTCAAAATCACATCTTATTCTGAGCTATTTTGTTGGTTATCATCATAGGGTCCATATAACATCTATAAAGTGTCAATTCATAGCTTTATTATGACTACAAAGCCAGCCTTCATGAATCATTAGTTTTGCTTGCTTAACCCCTTTAACAACAATCCACCCTCTTTAAAAAAAAAAAGTTTATTTTAGTATCTAGTTCCAAAAATGCATGTGTGAATATGAGTTCTTGAAAAAAAGCTATGTACTTTTGTATTTTGATAACGGTAGTGTTCGGGACAGTTTGCCGTGTTTCAACTATTCCATGATGCATTTGCTGTCTCCCACCAGCACAGGATACCAGATAATTCTTCCTACCAAAACTTAAGCAATCTTTTCATATATGTGGTATAAGCATTACTCTCGTATTTTCTTATACATAGATCTCTATTACTACCGATTGTCTTATTATCATGTTGTTGTTACTGTTTTGGTAATGTTGTGATAATGCTTTTTCTAAGCCGAGGGTCTCTTAGAAACAACCCATCTACCTTCACAAGATAGAGGTAAGGTGGTCTGCGTATACACTACTTTCGTCAGATTCCACTTGTGAGATTATACTCGAATTGTTATTATTGTTGTTGTTGTACCAAAGCTTAGGTAGATCGAAAGAAACTACATAGCATTTTTTTTGTCTCTGTTGTGAGTTATTCCATAGTTTTTTGCCCATTTAATTGACCGTTAGACCATACTCTTGGGTGCACTATGACTTCTTTGTGTCCTCTCACTAAAGGCCTCCCAAGTTCAAAAAAAAAAGGCAGCTGGGTGCACTAAGCTCATTCTATGTGCAGGGTCCGGGGAAGGGTATCACATAGGTCTAACCTTATCCTTATCCTGCATTTATGTAAGAGACTTTTTCACGGCTCAAACCCGTAACCTCTTGGTCACATGACAACAACTTTATCGGTTACGCGCAAACTTCCGTTCTAAAGGCCTCCCAAGTATTTGAAGAAATCCTAAAGAATTGCCTTGATGAGATGTAACAGATAAAAAGATTATGAAAAGCTAACCCCTTTTGATATTTAATTGATATAATCATATTTATAGAAGAAAAGGTAACCAAAAAGTGTTTTCCAAATCAATAGATGTTCTTTTGAAAATGCCCTAAATTTTCCATTGAGGATCAACACATGCTAACCACTATAGAGGCATGAAAGTTTGTGGGATAATGAAAATACTAAAGAGAAAGATTAGGTCCCTTATGTTTTTATTACTTTAAATTTGCACCATAAGTTCAATAACTTTCAAAATGGCAAAATACCTAGCAGGATCACAAGAGAGAGCTGTCTTAGGGCCACTTTGTTACCTACTGCAAAAAATCTAGAAAATATATTTGCATTTTTCTATTTTGGAATTACATTATTGGAATGTTGGGTTAATGCAATTATTATTATTATTATTATTATTATTTTTGTGGTTTTAACCATTCGGTATAGGTGGTATGTGGATCATTTCACCAACCGAACGTATAATTGTTTACAATATGAAAAATTATGAGAACTTAAAAAAATTATTACATTTTGAACTCATAATTTAAGAAGTGTAACAATTTCATTGGTAAAAGCCTAAAGGTGAAAACCAACAAATTAGAATTTTGAGTCGGCCTTTTTTCCTAGGGCGGAACTACAACCTAATGTTGTTCAACTGAATACTTTTCGCCACAAAATTATGCTCCATATATATAATTTTTTATACCTATATGTTGAACATTCTTGAACCTCTTTAGTAGGAGTGTACAAAGAAAACCAATAAATCGTACCAAACTGGTTATTCGAGTCAAATCGAAAAAAAAACTCGATCATGGATTGGTTTGACTTGGTTTGGTGTTGGAAAAAATAACCCGACCATAATTGGTTTGGTTTGGTTTTAACTAAATGAAATCAAACCGAAATCAAACCAAACCGATATTATATTTATTCAATTTTTACAAATATATTATACATATAAATATTTATTTTTAATACAATTCATAAATATTTCTTAAACTTTTTCACAGTTTTATCTTTAAATATATTGTTTCAAGTTTGGAATTAACATTTTTGAATGGTCCAATAAATTTTATAGTTCATAAAGGTAATTATTCAAATAAACTTCACATCAATACTAATGCTAACTAAGAAAATTCAATTCAACACTAGAAATGACAATAGTGTGGATATCTATTTTTTAGTTTTGCATTGTTTATATTGAAAATGCATAACTTAGTTTATCTTTTTCTTTAGTGGTTAGTTGTGTAACTAATATACTTATAGTTGAACTTAATTAAGCATGACTTATATAGTACTTTTAGATTATGTTAATATTTATTATGGCTTATTACTTAGTAATATTTTCTTTATGGATTTTAATATTTTTGTTATTGAATATTTTAGTACAATGTTATGACTCATGTCATATTATTGTATTATTTTCTTGAAAAATACATTATATAGTTGTATCCTTGTAGGATTAGAGAAGTATGTACAGCACATGCAAGTTATATATTTGTGCTATGAAAACTTATCGAAAAAAAAGAAAATTCGAAAACCCGAAAATCCGAGATTGAAAAACCCGATTTCGTTGGTTTGGTTTGGTTCATAGATATAAAAATTCGACACTATTGGTTTGGTTTGGTAATTGAAAAATCCGAACCAACCCGGACTATATACACCCCTACTCTTTAGCATAATTTATGACTTTGCCACTGCTTTACCCTTTATTAGAAGCTAGTGATTTATTTTACAGGACATATGCACATTTTTATCTTTCCATATTACAATACCCTTAGTTAAATTTTCGAGATTAAAACAAGTTTAATTTATAATCCCTAAGAACAAAAAAAGTGGTAGCCGCCTACCTCGTGTGTAGGATTAGAGAGAACTACAATTAATCATGTTCTAAAACATTATAACCAAGCGTGCGTAGGACCAACTTTGGCTTAAAAATTGTAAATTATATGTGTATTTTTAGGACAACTTTTATGTTGTTATAATAGATTATTCAAGAAGAAGACTTTTAAAGAACAAGATTAGCTTTCTAGATCATAAAGAAGGTTTATATAATTACTTTTCATTTTTAAATTGCAATGGGGTTACACTATGCCTTTTTCAAAATAAGGGATTTTAGTTATTTATTTGGTAAAGATTAATCCTGTGCACGAAACATCTCACATTGATGCGGGGTTCGGTGAAGGTCTACACCACACTGGGGTATAATGAAGGTCAGTGCAGCCTACCCTGATATAAGCATCAATGGGGATTTCACGGTTGGAACCTCCTAGCATATAAATTACACTGAAATAACCTTACAGTTGATCTAGGTACCCCTTCTATGTTCTTTTATGTTGTGATTTTTAGAATTGCTTTAAAGAATTTTTGGGATTTGTGGGGTTTAAAGTGTGATGATTAGAGCTCATGTGACAGAAAGAATATATCTAATGCTAATTTATGTGATTAAGAGATCCACATAGTGAACAAATAAATCATGTTTGTAGCCATGCATGAATGTTTCCTCTTATCAACAATCTTTTTGTCTCCCATTATTAATGTACATAAATTAGCAAGAAATTTTGATGGTTAACTAAGATTAAGAAGGAATATTTTTTTTAAGAATTATTATTTTCAAGTACGATTAGCACAAAGTTAAAAAGCAAGAATTGATTCTAAGCAAAGATTAAGATTTAAGATATCTCTATGAGGAAGCTTCTTGGGAATTTCTTCATAATTACTAGTATTAGTCATTATTTCGATATAATCTTTTAAGAAGAAAATTATGAAGATGGAGTAGTTATAAAGTAAAACATCCTAAATAGTATTAATGACATGATCTTTTAATCATAGTATTGAAGATTATGATGCACGTAAAGCCGAAATTAGCAAAACCTCATTAAGCCAAAAATTACACATGAATAAATGAATATCATGTACAAAAACAATTTAAATTTAATATTTAGATAATGCATCAATTTTTATATATAATAGAACGTCTAAAAATATATTAAACAGTTATATATCTTGATAACCTAAGTTGGGTATCAAACTGGAGCTATATATTATGAGCTGCAAAAAAGATCAAGCTTGAAAAATGACATGAATCACGCAGTGATTGAATCGGTCATCATCAAATCTGTTTATTGAAGTGCTTCTTCGATTAGTCAGACTCATGGGTGGCAAATGGACGGGTTGAGCTGAATTTGTATAGGTCAAAATGAGTTGTATTAATAAGAAAATTTTACAACCTATAGAAATAGGTTAGTACCCTATTTATAACATATAAATACTTTTTTAAGATTTTACATAATATAATAACCTTTTTTATTTTGTAGCAAAAAATTTAAATTTAATATTTTTCTATATTTAAGCATTATTAGATGGTACACAATATTTTTCTCTCACCAATTTATGGCATAACTCTCGGTTTTTTGTGAAATGACGCCGCTTAATACAACTTAATACACCTAAATACAGATTCACCTTCCCATGATTTGCGCTGAAACGTTACTTTTTTCCCGCTTAATACAACTTAATACACCTAAATACAGATCATGATTTACAGGAATCCCTGTTTGTGCGGCGTCATTTCATGTTGTATTATTGAATACAATTCGTTTAATACACTATATACATCATAAAATAACGTAAAACATATCTATATCACGTAACATAGAAAAGAGTTTCTACTTATTGCTAATTAGGTCTTAATGAATGCCTTTTGTGAAAAATTCTCTATTAATAAATGAGTTATTGACCCACTGTGTCCAAAGTTTACTTGAGCTAAAAATGGTTAGGTTATGTCACGACCCAAAATCCACAAAGGGTCGCGATAGCCCCAGACACTGCTGCCAGGCAAGCCAACCAAATTACTTAAATCAAATTCTCGTTCTAATACTTTTGAAATTTAGGATCTTCCTTCAAAATTTAGTAATTTAAAAGATAATTGTCTCAATCAAATTTAAATGATAAGCAGTTATTATCAACTACTTCCGAAACTATCTCAAAACCCGTTGTCACAATAATTTCTAAGAAATCAAATAAAGTATAACAACTGTCCGGAACACAATATGAGACAGAAAATAAAAATAGATAATTGAAGAGATTCTACCGACTACAGGTAGCCTCGAGAAAATACAGCTCACCTAGTCTCCGTGTCAACCATGTCGCGATGCCACTAAGCCAATAGAGTTACATGTACTTGTGCAACAAAAATGCACAGAAGTGTAGTATGAGTACGAAAATAACGTGTACTCAATGAGTATCCCGTCTAATCTTGAACAAGTAGAGATGAGATGGTCAACTTTGACACTTAGTAGTGGTCCAATAGTAATAATGTAAAGGTGTGAGGATAATATGGATTTATCTAGCAATTATAACTCATAGAGCAAGAACACAGGTAACACCTTCTCAAATAATAATGTAATTCCAAGATTTACTTTTCGTTATCTATATTAGTTTATAACGGCCATAAAAAGGCAATATAATCTTCAATAAGTTCAAAGTACCAATACAAGCATGCACATATTATACAGAGGCGACGACCTGATCCAACAGAAATAAAATGTTCACTTGCCGAGGGTTGACGGACATGGTCAACAAAAAATAAACAAATACCCTGCTCGCGAATCATACGCACACATCGAAATACATGCTCAAATAGCCAATTAGGAATTTATCGTGGAACATTTATCCAAATACAAGCCAATTCTCTTTTAATCCTTTTAGAAATTCATTTACTAATTCAATGTGATGTAAGTAATTTAATCTATCAATAAGTACGTAAATAATCCAAGTATAGCATGCTTTTGGGTCCTAACCACCCGGACAGTAGCATAATAGTAGCTACACGGGGACTCTCGTCAGCTCGTGTGTATGTAGCCCCCACAAACAGGAGCACATAATCAATTATATCACCTATGAGGACAATTCCCTCTTACAAGGTTAGAAAGGAGACTCACCTCACTCCGAAGATCCATAACTGGCATTCCACGCCCTTTCGAACACTTGAATCGATGTACAATGCTCCAAAACTAGCCAATAATTATGCAAATTCATTAATATATACTTAATTACTCATTATAATCCAATTTGTAGAAATTTCTAACCCCGATCAAAAAGTTGACGAAAATGCCCACGGGCCCACGTGCCCGAAAATTCAAAATTTTTCAAAGATAAACTTTATCCATAAACTCACGAACTCAAATATATGATTTTCTCTAAATTTCATACCCAAAATCGTGGTCAAAATCCAAGATTATTAAATTTCTAGGTCTTCCCTCAAACCCCGAGTTTTTCCACAATTTCCTTGTCTAAATCCATATATAAACTTTGTATTTAACTAAAAGCTAGCATAAATTACTTACCTCATGAAGAGTGATGAAAATGGCACCTCAAAGTTGCTCTCCATCGGCTCCAATAGAAGAAAATGGGGTTGAAATGAACCCAACCCCGAATTTTGAAAGACCTCAATACCTTAGCTATTTCTGCACCTACGGTCCTTTGACCGCTTTTGCGTTTCCGCAGGTGCGGTTAATATGTCGATTCTGCGGTCCTCCCTAGGCCTCCATTTTTCGCTTTTGTGACATACCTTCCACAGATGTGGTCTCGCTTCTGTGGAACTCTGACCGCATTTGCGATCCACTTCAAGCTGCCCTTCTTCCGCTTCTGCGACCAGCCTTCCGCAGATGCGATCCTACTTCTGCAGAACCTTGACCGCATATGTGGTCCTCGAGACCCGACCAAAATCCTCTTCCGCGGCTCCCTTTCCCGCTTCTGCGGTTCACCCACCGCAGAAGCGGTTATAGGAGCAACCAGATCCTTTAGCTATCCAAAGTTGCTAAATTTTGATCTGTTAATCACCCGAAATCCACCCGAGGCCCCCGAGACCCCAACCAATCGTACCAACCACTCCCAAAATACATTACAGACTTGATCGAGACCTCAAATCACATCAAACAACGTTAGAATCATGAATCAACCCCCAATCCAAGCTTTATGAACTTTAGAACTTCCAACTTCTACTTTCGATGCTTAAACCTACCAAATCACGTCCGGTTAATCTCAAATTTTTCACACAAGTCATATTCGCTATTGTGGACCTACTCCAACTTTCGGAATCAGATTCCGACCCCGATATCAAAAAGTCCACTTTCGGTCAAACCTCTCAAAAACCTCCGAATTTCTATCTTTAGCGAAATGGCTTCAAAATAACCTACGGACCTCCGAATTCACTTCCAAAATTGGAATTCCAAATAGACATCGATATCACTGAAATGCACTTCAACCCAAACTTATAAAATTTCTTTCAAAATGCTACTTTCCACAATAGGAACCAAAACGCTCCCTGGTCATCAAGAACCCGATTCGGGCATACGCCCAAGTCCGAAATTATCATACAAACCCGATGGAACCTTCAGATCTCGATTCCTAGGTCGATTACTCAAAATTCCAATCCTAGCTAATTCTTTCAACTTTAAGCTTTCGAAATGAAAATTCTCTTTCCAAATCAACTCTAAACTTCCCGAAATTCAATTCCGACCGCGCGTGCATCATAATACCTAAAATGAAGCTGTTCATGACCTCAGACTACTGAACAACGTGCTATATCTCAAAACAATCGGTCGGATCGTAACAGGTTAAGATTGGCTAAACAATAGGTCATAGTCAACCCACCTGACTCAACCCAAATAATAAATATTCATGCTAATCCTATAGAATTCCATCAGCTAAATAGAACTCGATCTTGGTGTAAAACAGTTTGAATTTTGTTTATCTAGTATTGTTCCTATTTTGTAGTTTGAAGAAAAATAATCATTTTTTTGTTGTTAATCAAGACTGAACGTGCCCTATAGATTAATTAAGTTTCAGTTTCATGTATCTAAATTTTGGGAGAAATTCATAAATAGCCAGATTTACAAGTGGTCATTTAAAAATAGCCACAGTTTCAAAAGTAATTAAAATTTATCCACTTTTTATGTAACGGTAAATCTTAACGAAAATATTGTTCAAAATCTAAAAAAGTACTCCAGTATTGTATTGGAAAAAATTAAATATATGAATGAATAATGATATGGCATGATACGTGGGGGTACTTACAGGCTATGACTGGGTCAAAATGTCTAAGCTGACGTGGATAAAATGAAATATGAGACAATGGGGGTGAAAAAGAGATACATGAACAAAGGGAAAGGACGAGTTAAAAGGCTCGGAAGACCCGTACCTATTTAAAGCGCAATTATGAAGGAAATATGAAAAGACAATGAACCAAGACACATAAGAGAATGAAGATACACGTCATTACAAAAGAAACAAGTATAATGTAGCATTTAATGTCATTAAATATTTATAATGGCCTTATTATTGCTTGGATGTAACGTACTGTCACACCTCCCTTTTTACTACCCCACTTTGGGAAATAAGCATATAAATACGCTTGTAGGGTATACCTCGACACTCAAATACCCGAGACGGATATAATAGCATAGAGGAAGGAGTTTTTCCAATTAAAGGACAATCGGTTCAGGATTTTATTGAGATTAATCAGAGTCGCCACTTGGGAAGATAATGGTGTCCCAAGTCACCGGTTAATCCCGAATCCGAGGAATTTGACTCTTAAAAATGTC